>SKCR01040865.1:0-108037 GCA_019454045.1 Zanthoxylum bungeanum | reverse complement strand
TAGTATTACACTTGTGCGCGTTGTGAGGGCATAACAAACATAGTTCTCATATATTTGGGTATATGATACTCATGCAAGTGTAATAGGAGGTTTGTGTTTTACCGATGGTACGGGAAACAGCTTCGCTCTGGATAGACTCCTTCGGAGTTCCATTGGTAGTATAACTATGTGTCTATGGAAGTCCGAATTCAGGGTTGGTGTATTTGGTCTTAACCTGAGACTTGCACAGCTAATACTTGCGACAATCAATATATTTTAGTTTTGGTCGTCCAGGGCTTTAACCGGTTCTGTGTACCCTCTTCTGGGTATATTGAGAATCATATGTATTAGGTGTGATGTCAAGATGAAGTATCACTTCAGTTATAGTGGAGATGATGATCACGTAGGATACGGAACTTGTTCTCCTATATGCTGCAGCTATCGGGGTATTATGACTAGGTCATGTATATCCGATATAGAGACTAGTTACCAGACATCCGATATGTGCTTCGTATGGTGCTTCGGGGCAGACACAATCCAGCTCCAGGCCTAGCACATGACCATCCGATACTGGATCGAAATACGTAATACTACGGATACTACGCCTGATATAGATCGATTATTCCTATAAGCATATTTTTGGAGAATTGGGTAGGCATGGTGCTTGCTAGAATCCAACATTGTCTTATAAATCGGTACAAACGTAGTACTAGGTACTTACATGTTCGGATAGTTCGACGACCCGATTTACTGCCAACATATCCGGGGATCTCATGGGTCGTTTCCGAAGATTCACCGATGACGTATGACTCGCACTTTTATTAATCTGGGATAATTAATGATGAGAGAGAAAATTAATATGGGATTAATTGCGGAGATATTTTATCTGGGATAAAATATTATTAAAAGAGAGAAAATGATTAATTTGGAATTAATCGATAAATTAATATATTCGATATATTAACCGAAATTGGATTTCGACGCGGAATTAAAATTAGATTTTAATTCGGGCGAATGCGTTAATTTAGAATTAATTCGTTAGCGACGTGAATAGTGATTTCGCTAGGCATAATCATTTAATTATGTCGCAACGGAAAATTCGTTAATTTGGAATTAGCGAACCCGAGCCTGGGATTATTGGGAGCGCATTCGCATTTCGAATTCGAGTGCGGCACGCAGTCAAATTAAGCGTCAAATCATTAGTCATATCAAGCGTCAAATCACATGTCACTTTGAGTGATGTGATAACTTGGCACTTGATTGATTGATTGAAGGGAGTGTGAAGCCTTTAATGACTTTGACTTTTGAAAGCAAAAATTTGGTATTGATTTTGGAATATCTATTACCATTTTTTTGTAACAAACAACATCATCTCTCTCTCTATTATTCCTCTCTCTCTCTCTCGGCCATTTGGCCATGTTTTCTCTTCACTGGTTTCAGCTCAAAACCGTGAGCTAGGAGGAAGCAAAGAGTGATTTTGTGGTAAAATCAAAGTGCTGTCACACATTCGGAGTTGTCCGTAGGTGATAGGGAAACCCACCCGCGAGCATGGAATCATTTCATCACAAGCTTGGAGCTTGCATGAAGGACCAAAGCCGAATCCATGGAGGCCAAAAACAGAAACTGCCGAGAGCTACTCAAGGGGCTTAAAAAGTTTTTGCTGTCCACCGCATCGCTCAACCGCTCGATGTAAGTATTCCGCGACTTTCTCGATTGTATTCGCACTTACTATTTATGCTTGATTCGATCCTCGGGACCGTAGAAACTCCAACAATGGTATCAGAGCGGAGTAAAAGCATGAAATTTGATTAGGGCTTAAAATTTGGGTAAAATGTATTTGAGCATGATTTGATTAAATTGGATGTTTGAGTATGCTTAATACATGTTTAATTGAAGATTGATTGGATCAATTTCAAGAAATTTTATTTGGAACAATTTTCCCCAATATTGTTGAGTTGGCAGAATGTCAACTAGCTTTATGTCTTGGTGATTTTGATTTTTTGATTTAAATCATTGGATGAGTTAGAATCATGTTGGGAATGTTGATTTAATGTCGATTGTGGATTTAATTCGATTGAAACCGAATCGGACACAAAATTCCCAAATTGCCGAGAGCTTATGCATGTAAAATTGGGTTTGATTTTTGATGAAAGTGTTGGACATGTTTTGTTGTTAAAAAGCATGATTAATTAGACAAATTTGTGTTTTGAAAATATTAATTTGGGGAATTAATTGTGTAATACACTTTAGGTAATTAAATTGTGAAATTGGATTTTGTAATTTAATTGAATTGGGCTAATTTTGGAAATTGGGCTTGTAATGTTGTTATTGGGCTATTGGGCTTGGCTGTACCAAGATTGGTTTAGGCGCAAATTGGTTGGATCCAATTGGGCCCAAAACTGCCTCCATAAAGCCCAAATGCGACTAATGGACCATTAAAGTTAATTGGGCCTAATGGGCCTAAAGGGCCTAAATTGATTTCTAGGCTTATGGGGTTACTCCTTGATTGGACTTTGGTTATTGGGTTTGACCCGAGTTGACCAAAATTCCATGCCTTAAGAAATATTAATAAGCCCATTGGACTTTAATTAAATTAATATTGGATATTAATCGGGCTTTGAGACCGTAACGATTAAATTAGGAATTTAAGTCGTAAAGGTTTATTAATAAAGTGTAATATTTAATTTTGAATTAAATGGCGAATTAGTATTAAATACAAATTGAATTGGATTTAATTTTTTAGTTTTATTCAATTCAAGAATTCGTGCTTCGAGTACTTATTCGCAAAACGAGTTTGATTCGCGCAAAATCAAATCGTTGTTGGAACATTGGATGGTCATTAATTATCAGATTAATTAATTTGATTAGATTGATTGATAACATGCTTGTGTGAATACATGGTTGAGGCAATTTTAGAAATTGTTGTAATAAATTTGGAATTTATTAATTGGATCTGCGTGTCCAGCCTTATTACCTCATTTCTCATTGTATTCTCTTCTCACTTATTCCCCTCAATGTAAATGAGGTTTCTTTAGAAGTGTAGTGTAACGGGTAGAAGTAATACATGTGCTAGCGGGAGAGAGGAAACAGAGAGATTTGATCTAGGATCAATGTGTTAAGTATCCATCCACATATCATTATTATGTATTTAGAATGCATGTTTAAGGGTGTATGATGATGAGACCTTAACAAAGATAATAAATTGGTTGCCAATTTGCACGCAAAAAACCCTCACAAAATATTAAGCGTTTTTCCTTCCGTTGAGTGGTTCTTACTCAAAATCCAAGACTGGCATTGGTTTGTTGGCAAAGTCAAGGCCTTTGTCAGTTGAGGATGTGTTTGAATCACGAGAGCTTTGTTCCATATTGGTGTCTTGTCCAAGTTGTGATTTGTTGGCCAAAGTCAAGATCACTTCTTGTCCATCGACATTGATTACGAAGCTTTCCATGGTCAATGGGTCACGCTTAACTGGGATCACTAAGTTTGTTGTGCCAAAGCCAAGGCTTAGTTGATTCAGAGGAAAAAGGTTAGGCAATATATTGGATATATTGGCATATATAAGATATATGTTTCGGACTTGGATGTCCCCCTACTGGATCTAGGAATTGGATTGGATCATTATTATTTAGAGATCTACCTAGTTAATTATCATATAATTGTTAGCCAAAGTAAGATTGTGTGACATTTAACGGGATCCTAGCCCACTAGGAAACACAGTTTCCCGAGTACTTGACAGAAGGTTAGAGGCTCGCCGAAAAATAGTGGGAGGCAAGAATTGAATTTGCAATATTCGTTAATTACTTGCCATACGCGTTCAAAAAAATATCATTCGTCAAATAATTAAATGTTAGTTGGACTAATATTTAAATTGTTGTTTTAATAAACAGTTGGACTGTATTCAAACAATTCATTTATAGTTGATTAAATAGTTAGACTATTATAATCATTATTATAAATAGTACCTATAATCGTTGATTAAATAGTTGGACTATTAGAATCAAGAAATAATTGAAAGATTGACATTAAAACATAATCCTTGGGAAAATGTATTTAAATGGTTTATTTTTCAAATTGGGAATAATTTCAGGAGTAGTCCTGGAAAATAATAAGTTACTTATTTGATAAAATAGCATATTATGCCTAAGCCTGGAGTTAAGCAAATAGTAGAGCATGATCTTTGGAAGATTCATGTAATGATAACTTAAGTGCTTAATCCATTAAGCTTGTCGCAGTAGACTCCTTAATTTCTTAATCAGAACTAAGGATTAGATCCTTAAAGTATGATAATGAAATTGAAGGATCTTCATAAATATATATTTAGATTTTAGAAGTACTGAATTGTAATAAATAACTTTTGGAGAGTTAATGACTATTCTCAAGGAGGCAAAGTCAAAGTTTGCAATAAGGCAAGTAGCGCAAGACACACCTTACTTCGATATTCTAGAAGGCCAAGGCTTGGCCAAAGACTTCTGGAGTATTGAAAAAGGGCAAAGGAAAAATCGTTATAATCTTCTGGGAAGATAAAAGACATATCCCAAAATGTCTGCTTAAATTATGGCAAACGGGATCGCGAAAGCGTGACTGCCATTTGGACAAAGCAGAAATGAAGGAATTGAAGATGATCACGGCTCCGACTTCAAATATGTTTGTCATATATATGTTCACTACTAGTATTAAAATGGATTTTAAATACTAGTGTGATACATAAATATGTACTGATGTTCAGAATCTGCTATGAGCAGGATACTGAATTCAGTTGAGATTAATTTGCGGATCGGAAACGGACGACGAAAGTCACTGTTTTAACCGTAGATACCTAAATTTAGGAACTACCTTCGGGTGTGTATCTAAATTTGGAAACTGTTATAATGTAACTAGTTTGACTAGAAACATTATCTCTCTATCAGTGTATAACCCGCTACATGTGTACCTTTATATTCTAGAACACTAAAGTGTTTTATTATATAAAGATGATATTGAGATAAACACATTAGATGTGAATAACATTGTTTATATTTTGAATATAAATAAATCTCAAAATATAAAAATGACAAAAAAATAGCTCAAACTGATTTGATCAGAAGAAACATATTGTGGCATTGTTGTCTGGGACACAATTAAACAAGAATCGTATATCCACACTTTCAAAGAATGGGTAATAGGACTGATTTGATTCTATTCAAATAAAGTCTACGAATCTAGTTTATTGGGCAAAGTGCCTAAAACACATTTACTTAGTAAAAATGCAAATGCCACTGATCTGTTAGCCCTAGTTCATAGTGAAGCAAGTGGGCCCATATCTAGCTAGGCTAGAGGTGGATATGAATATTTTGTGACCTATACGGATATGGCATCACGTTATGGTTATGTGTTTCTTTTGAAGAACACAAATCGAAAACTTTTATAGAGTTTCGACACGAAGTAGACAAAAAGATCGGCTAAAGTATTAAACCGTCACGGTAAGACCGCAATGGAAAATACTTAAGCAATTAGTTTCTAAAATACTTGAAAGAGTATAGTATTCTTTCAATGAGGACTCCTCCCGAAACATGTCAATCTGACGGTGTGTCCGAACTGAGTAACCGAATCTTGTTGGATATGATAAGGTTAATCATGAGTCGCTCTGAGCTACCATTTCCTTCAACGGATAAGCATTTACAGTGCAAAACTTATTTTGAATAAGGTTCCATAAAAAATTGTTTGACATATTCATATTAGATATGACAGGAAAGAAATCAGGTTTCTCATTCCTGAATATTTGGGATGCTAGGCATATGTTTGGATGATACCAAACTAAAACCCAAATTGGATAAGTGCTAATTGTAGGTTATCCTAGGGATACCAAAGTATAGTACTTATACAACTCACTAGAGAACAATGTAATTGTTGCTCGTAATGCGGTTTTCCTAAGAGGAATACCTATATGCAGTGGTAAGTGGGAGGATAGTAAAACTCGATGAAAATCAGAGTAATACTATTCCAGGCACAGATCCTTAATGGAACACATAAATAGTTCATCAAGGATGAAACTATACCAATAATCTTCGAATACACAAGAACCGCGTAGGTCGGAGAGAGTCAGAAAACAACCTGGGGTATGGGTTTCTGATCTCACCTCATAAAGATGTTAATCTTTTGAGGAATATCAACTGACTACGTATGAGGAAGTGATACAAAGTATCGACTCCCTATCATGGCAAAGTGCCATGATATCCGAAATGGATTCCATGTATATCAACTATGTTTGGATACTAGTTGATGTATCGTAAGACATTGTGCCTATTGGTACTATATAAGTCTTCAAGGAAGACATACATGTATGGCAACATACCAACGTATAAAGCTAGGCTTTTAGCGGAAAGGTATCGTTATCAACATTGTGTTGATTACGACGAAACCTTTTACCTGTTGCCACGGTAAATCCATTTGGATAATGCTTACTAATGCTGCATGTTTCATTTATGAAATAAGTCAGCTTAACGGGAAAATCGCTTTTCTTAAATTGAAACCTTTCAAAGGATGTTTACAACATCCTATCGGTTTGTCATACCAAAACTAGCAAACAAGGTTTGCAGGTTATTCTATCCATGTTTGGATTGAAGCAAGCATAGGTTCTTAGAATTATCATTTTGATGTAATCATAATAGTTTATGATTTAATTCAAAACGAAAATGATTCTTGTGTATATAAGAGGGTTAGTGGGAGCGCACTGACAGTGGCTGTCCTATAAATAATGATAATATGTCATTTCTTGGAAATAAAATTCCCATAATATAATCGGCGAAAGCTTGGCTTTCATAAAAACTCTCCGAAAAATCGTACATTGAAAAATATACGTGACCTGGTGTCTCATACGCTTTGAGCATATGGATTCAAAATCAGGCCAATCCAAGTGATAGTCACCGGATTGAAGTTAAGAACATCCTTAGTATCTTAGAGAACTAAGGATGCTGTCTTATACTATGGAGAAGGAGAACTTGAAGTGACTATAATCACTACTGCAAGTTTCCTAAACCGATATAACGACTACAAGTCGCAAACGGTACTATACAGTTTGAATAACGGTACAGTGAGCTGGAAATCTTCCAAGCAAGATACTGTTACCGAATAAACAACAAATGCGGGTTATTGCTGCAGCTGAGGCAGCAATAGAAGCCATTTGGGTCGATAATAAATCTAATTAGATTAGATATAGTTCTTTTAGCAGCCGAGCTAAGCTACAACACAGCCTAAAGAATTAATGGTCTCATCAACGATCCAGATATATAATTCGATATTCATCTGATTCGTTCGGATCATACATCGTGGCAATGTGATGATCGAATAAATCGCATCAGATGATAATCATGCAAATCCGCTGACGAAAGCCTTTTCTCAGCAGTTTGAGCCAACCGTAGATAGTTCAGGTGTAAGACACTCGAGTGACTGGCTATAGGCCAAGTGGGAGATTGTTGGACAATTTTGACCCATAGCATCACTATTTGTACAGATCATGGTGTTGTTGTACAAATTAACTATGTGACAAAGGAGATTGCTATCTTATCATTTGTGATTAGATCACCAAAATGTATAAATGATAGGAGGTCCTTATGATTTATTCCTGGATTGAGAATGATATGAGACAGTATCAATCCACAAAAGATAAATCATTAATATCCCTAGTCAGAGTATTATCGAGATTGGACACGATAATGCGTAAAAGACTAGTATTACACTTGTGCGCGTTGTGAGGGCATAACGTCATAGTTCTCATATATTTGGGTATAGGATACTCATGTAAGTGTAATAGGAGGTTGTGTTTTACCGAAGGTACGGGAAACAGCTTCGCTCTCGATAGACCCCTTCGGAGTTCCATTGGTAGTATAACTATGTGTCTATGGAAGTCCGAATTCAGGGTAGGTGTATTTGGTCTTAACCTGAGACTTGCACCGCTAATACTTGCGACAATCAATATACTTTGGTTTTGGTCGTCCATGGCTTTAACCGGTTCTGTGTACGCCTGTTTTGGGTATATTGAGAATCGTAGTGTATTGGATGTGATGTCAAGATGGAAGTATCACTTCAGTTATAGTGGAGATGATGATCACGTAGGATACAAAACTTGTTCTCTTATATGCTGCAGCTATCGGGGTATTATGACTAGGTCATGTATATCCGATTATAGAGACTAGTTACCAGACATCCGATATGTGCTTATTACGGGGCAGACATAATTCCAGCCCCAGGCCTAGCACGTGACCATTCGATACTGGATCGAAATACGCAATACTATGTATACTACGCCTGATATAGATCGCTTATTCCTGTAAGCATGTTTCTGGAGAATTGGGTAGGCATGACGCTTTGCTAGAAGCCAACCTTGTCTTGTAAATCGGTACAAACGTAGTACTAGGTACTTACGTGTTCGGATAGTCCGACGACCCGATTTACTGCCAATATATCCGGGGATCTCATAGGTCGCTTCCCGAAGATTCACCGATGACGTATGACTCACACTTTTATTAATCTGGGATTAATTAATGATGAGAGAGAAAATTAATCTGGGATTAATTGCGGAGATATTTTATCTGGGATAAAATATTATTAAAAGAGAGAAAACGATTATTTGGAATTAATCGGTAAATTAATATATTCGATATATTAAACGAAATTGGATTTCGACGCGGAATTAAAATTAGATTTTAATTCGGGCGAACGAGTTAATTGAGAATTAATTCGTTAGCGACGTGAATAGTGATTTCGCTAGGCATAATCATTTAATTACTCGCAACGGAAAATTCGTTAATTTAGAACTAGCGAACCCGAGCCCGGGATTGTTTGCGAGTGCATTCGCATTTCGAATTCGAGTGCGACACGTAAGTCAAATTAAGGGTCAAATCATTAGTCACATCAAGCGTCAAATCACATGTCACTTGAGTGATGTGATAACTTGACACTTGATTGATTGATTGAAGGGAATGGTTGAATCCTTTAATGACTTTTACTTTTGAAAGCAAAAAATGGTATTTGATTTTGGAATATCTATTACCATTTTTTTGTAAAAAAACACATCTCTCTCTCTATTATTCCTCTCTCTCTCTCTCGGCCATTTGGCCATTGTTTTCTCTTCACTGGTTTCAGCTCAAAATCGTGAGCTAGGAGGAAGAAAAGAGTGATTTTATGGCAAAATCAAAGTGCTAGCACACATTCGAAGTTGTCCGTAGTTGATAGGTAAACCCACCCGCGAGCATGGAATCATTTCATCACAAGCTTGGAGCTTGCATGGAGGACCAAAGCCGAATCCATGGAGGCCAAAAACAGAAACTGCCGAGAGCTACTCAAGGGGCTTAAAAAGTTTTTGTTGTCCACCGCATCGCTCAACCGCTCGATGTAAGTATTCCGCGACTTTCTCGATTGTATTCGCACTTACTTTTTATGCTTGATTCGATCCTCGGGACCGTAGAAACTCCAACAATGGTATCAGAGCGGAGTAAAAGCATGAAATTTGATTATGGCTTAAAATTTGGGTAAAATATATTTGAACATGATTTGATTAAATTGGATGTTTGAGTATGCTTAATACATGTTTAATTGAAGATTGATTGGATCAATTTCAAGAAATTGTGTTTGGAACAATTTTCCCCAATATTGTTGAGTTGGCCGAATGTCAACTACCTCTAATGTCTTGGTGATTTTTTGATTTTAATCATTGGATGAGTTAGAATCATGTTGGGAATGTTGATTTAATGTCGATTGTGGATTTAATTGGATTGAAACCGAATCGGACACAAATTGCCCAAATTGCCGAGAGCTTATGCATGTAAAATTGGGTTTGATTTTTGATGAAATGTGTTGGACATGTTTTTGTTGTTAAAAAGCATGATTAATTAGAAAAATTTGTGTTTTGGAAATATTGATTTGGGGAATTAATTGTGTAATACACTTTAGGTAATTAAATTGTGAAATTGGATTTTGTAATTTAATTGAATTGGGCTAATTTTGGAAATTGGGCTTGTAATGTTGTTATTGGGATTATTGGGCTTGGTTGTACCAAGATGGGTTCAGGCAAAATTGGTTGGATCCAATTGGGCCCAAAACCGCCTCCATAAAACCCAAATGCGACTAATGGACCATTAAAGTTTAATTGGGCCTAATGGGCCTAAATTGATTTCTAGGCTTATGGGGTTACTCCTTGATTGGACTTTGGTTATTGGTTTGACCCGAGTTGACCAAAAGTCCACGCCTTAAGAAATTAATTAAAAGCCCATTGGACTTTAATTAAATTAATATTGGATATTAATCGGGCAAAATCAAATCGTTGTTTGAACATTGGATGGTCATTAATTATCAGATTAATTAATTTGATTAGATTGATTGATAACATTCTTGTGTGAATACATGGTTGCGGTGTATGAATAATGTATATCGGATGGATATTAGATGGGTGGGGCAATTTTAGAAATTGTTGTAATAAATTTAGAATTTATTAATTGGACCTGCGTGTCCAGCATTATTACCTCTTTTCTCATTGTATTCTCTTCTCACCTATTCCCCTCAATGTAAATGAGGTTTCTTTAGAAGTGTAGTGTAACGGGTAGAAGTAATACATGTGCTAGCGGGAGAGAGGAAATTGAGAGATTTGATCTAGGATCAATGTGTTAAGTATCCATCCGCATATCATTATTATTTTATTATACGTGTTTTATTATGAATTAGAATGCATGTTTAAGGGTGTATGATGATGAGACCTTAACAAAGATAATAAATTGGTTGCCAATTTGCACGCGAAAAACCCTCACAAAATATTAAGCGTTTTTCCTTCCATTGAGTGGTTCTTACTCAAGATCCAAGACTGGCATTAGTTTGTTGGCCAAAGTTAAGGCCTTTTTCAGTTGAGGATGTGTTTGAATCACGAGAGCTTTGTTCCATATTGGTGTCTTGTCCAAGTTGTGCTTTGTTGGCCAAAGTCAAGATCACTTCTTGTCCATCGACATTGATTACGAAGCTTTCCATGGTCAATGGGTCACGCTTAACTGGGATCACTAAGTTTGTTGTGCCAAAGCCAAGGCTTAGTTGATTCAGAGGAAAAAGGTTAGGCAATATATTGGATATATTGACATATATAAGATATATGTTTCAGACTTGGATGTCCCCCTACTGGATCTAGGAATTGGATTGGATCATTATTATTTAGAGATCTACCTAGTTAATTATCATACAATTTGTTGGCCAAAGTCAAGATTGTGTGACATTTAACGGGATCCTAGCCCACTAGGAAACACGGTTTCCCGATTATTTGACAGAGGGTTAGAGGCTCGCCGAAAAATAGTGGGAGGCAAGAATTGAATTTGCAATATTCGTTTAATTACTTGCCATACGCGCTCAAACAAATATCATTTGTCAAATAATTTAAATGTTAGTTGGACTAATATTTAAATTGTTGTTTTAATAAACAGTTGTACTGTATTCAAACAATTCATTTATAGTTGATTAAATAGTTAGACTACTATAATCATTATTATAAATAGTACCTATAATCGTTGATTAAATAGTTGGACTATTAGAATCAAGAAATAATTGAAAGATTGACATTTAAAACATAATCCTAGGGAAAATGTATTTAAATGGTTTAATTTTTCAAATTGGGAATAATTTCAGGATAGTCCTGGAAAATAATAAGTTACTTTATTTGATAAAATAGCATATATGCCTAAGCCCGAAGTTAAGCAAATAGTAGAGCATGATCTTTGTAAGATTCATGTAATGATAACTTAAGTGCTTAATCCATTAAGCTTGTCGCAGTAGACTCCTTAATTTCTTAATCAGAACTAAGGATTAGATCTTTAAAGTATGATAATGAAATTGCCGAGAGCTGCTGTGAACTAGGGTTTTTGGTTATTTCCTTACTTTGCCGAGAGTGAGATATGATAAAGAAGGAGTGAGGATTAGGGTTTTGTTTTTATTGTTTTGCCGTGAGTTTCCGAGAGCTTTAGGGTTTGGTTATGTGCTATTTTTATAGTGAGAGGGTAGGGGGATTAGGGTTTGCATGGATTTGTTTGAATAAGGAAATAAATCAATTAAAAAAAGATGGATTTTATTTAGTTTATTAAAGGAAATGATATTTGTATTTTAGGTGGGTAAATATATTAAATTTAGTGAGTGAATTATTTAAATTAGGGATGGATTTATTTTAATTTTGGAATTTAATTTAATTAGATTTAATAATTGGATTTAGTTTAATTTAATTTCAATTTAATTTAATTTCAATTTGGTTTTAATTTAATTTGTGACATGTGTTTTAAATGTTTTAATTGTGATTTAATGGGCTTGGGCTAGGTGTGTGTTTTAAAACGGAGGCCCAACAAGCGAACCCGAAGCTAATCCAGCGAATTAAATCCGACAGTGTGTCAATTCTTGACTCTTCCCTTCCGACGTCCGTTTCCCGCGACTTCCTCGACTTAAAAGGTTGTGTCTCCAAATGAGACTCATCATAGGGACTTATATGCAAAAATGCAGTGCCTACAATAATCTTAAAACATCATTACAAACTAATTCATGCCACCAATTAACTTAAATCCTCTATTTACGTATTTTTGGAAAATCTTCTGAAAACATTTCCGCAAACGCTACGAAAGGGTCCTGAACCCTCCGAACCTACCCGAATTTATCTAAACATTATCGTATCATCATATATATCTCATATCTATCATTACAATAAAAGAACACATCAATATAGATAAAACCCACTTTTATCAGAAACTTAGATAATCTATCGGATCGATCCAATTCATTACGTTTTCACTCGGATTCTACCAAATACACATAATCAGTATACTAATGCTCAAATAATTCAATTTATATCATTACACTATTCTACGAAGCTATTGGATATATCCGAACATTTAACGACAAACTTTAAATTACCGAATTTTTCACCGGGAGCTCTTATCCAGATTTCAAGGGCATATACGGACTCCAAATGATCTCACTAACGATTGGAAACGATGGAATTTCGATCGAAGCTACTGTTCATTTGAAGGTTACTGTTCATCATTGATTTCTCTCTCGATTCACGTACAACTGTACATATAATGGAAAAAATGTCATCACCAACTTGTAGTACTAACAGAGGGCTTCGATTTGGAGGGTGGCTCGGGTCTTGAAATGAAACAACTAGCTAGGATAGGAAAACCCACTTCATGAGTATTTTCTCTCTTTCTCGTCGTTGCCGGTGTCCTGAGGCTTTCGTCGGCCACCACAAGAATGACGGACGGCCGGCGTACCCCTCTGGGTCATCGCGATGGCCGACTAGCTGCTGGCACGATCAGGTCTCTCAAAAATGATTTTTGGGGATGAGGGGTCCGAGTGAAGGGTTTGGGTGGCTTTTGGTTTTTCTGTAATTTCTGAAAACTTCATGGAATTTATAGAAATATTTTTGGAAATTATGTTTTGACCCTGTAAAATTATAGCTAGACCCATACCATGGGGATTTCTCAGAAATTTATATATTGATAGCTCATGTGATGCAAATTTCGAAATATGATCAACATGAAAATTTTCGTCTAGAAAAAACGAGTCCAATGGTTCAAGAATCAGCTAAATTAAAGTTCGTTTTCTATTTTTATTATGAAAACAACAAACTTCCCATGTATAAAAATATAAACAGAACCGATTAACTGGTTCTCGAAACCACATATTTTCCAACTTGATGAAGCTTCACTTTAATACATTCTGGCCTATTTTCCAACACATAATCTCTTATTTTCGAATATCATCCAGTTCCAAATCCTAAACTTTCATACAGAAACCTTCCAACACTGTTCTGAAAAATTTTGGGATATTACATTCTCTCCTCCTTATAAAAATTTCATCCTCGAAATTTCTCTATCCTTATGTCTAATTATTTGAAACCGAACACACAATATGACCATCTTATTTGTATTTGAAAGTCATCTCACTTTACACATTTTCAAAAGTTACATATTTCATACATCAATACAAACCATGCTATTTCAAAGCAACATAATTCAAATCAACATTTCATACCATAATTAAACCAAACTTGTCATTCCAATTCACATTCATTCATAGGAACTTGCTCAAACCATTCCAAACTCATCCATCAAAATAAACAAAAAGCCAAACACGAATTCTATACAGTTAATCACATTTATCATTAGAAACGAGGAACATAACACAGGTTCTTTACAGGCAGTCAGATACAGTATCAAAAATGGAAAACTTAATACGAATTTTATACTAACCATTTCGTCCACAATCTGAAACGGAACTCATTCATTTCACATCATGTCATTCATATCATATCTGTAAATGTTATCAACATCAAAGTTTACATACGTATATATCTAGTCACATATATAACTTTGTATGGCTAACAATAAAGCATACATAACCATCACAATGCTCAAAAGATCTATGACTAAACTATAAACTTACATATGTAATCTTATAACAAACTTAAACTTTTATATAAATAAATATATCCATCGTCAAAGCCAAAAGTGACACATAATCATACGTGCTCTTATGATGTTGATAGTCTGAAATTTGTAAATTTCTAACATCATCAAAATGGCAAACATAAAACAATCTCTTCTAAAAACCATCTCGAAAATACATTTTAAAAAACTCTTTTACTGTAAATAAAAATCAATTTTGAAATTTATCATCATCGTAAATCTGTATCAAGCCTCCAGTATAAACTCAACTGAATGAAATATAACAAGCACCCAATGTCCAAATCATGCGCACAGATCGAAAAATGAACGAAACAAACTCATGTCGACATAGGATAACGAGTCGATCCATTACAGTTGGCCAGAGCCCTAAACAAGCGCCACGGAGGAATCAAAATCATAAAATCATAAAAACCATATACAAGCGCCGTGACGGAAACATACCATATCAAATAATATCATAAACGATATCGAAATGTATCATAATCAAAACGTAATTATTTTGAAATCATTATTTTCCCCAAAACCTAAATATGTTTAAATAAAAAATTAATCTTTGAAAACTTGATCAAAACTCAAATGTATATCCTTCAAAATCATTGTCTTGTATACAATTTTTTTCAAAATATATATCAAGCAACCACTATTCGAGTCGTGTGCACTGACCGGACCGTGTACGAACAAGACCACGTTGACAGAGTAGCGGGTCAACCTTTTTCCGATGGTCAGAACCCCATAACAAGTGCCCCGACTGAGACGGAACGAAACATATATAAGCGTCACAAAGGGTCAAAAACATAAAATTTTAAGCACCATAATGGAAACATATTTTCAAACGTCTCGACGGAAAAAAAGTTTTACGGTTGAAAAATATCAAAATCATTTTCAAGCACCGAGACGGAAACATATCGATGTTGGGATATATGCCCTAGAGCTTCATGTATTGTAAACGGTTTATATGTTATGAAATAAAATGATGCATTATTCATTTATCAAAGTCTTTGTTTAATTTTCGTATATTGTAAATTGTCTTGATTACCCTAGATTACACATGTACCTTCAGACTTAGTGTATGAGTGTCATACACAAGAGGATTTAATTCTGAAATTGGTAATCTAAAATAGTCCATAAAGATCAAACATAGCAGATACTTTGTTTATGGTTTATCTATAGCCGTGGTCTATTCTATAATTGTATGGCGACCTTGATTCGGGATCGTCCATGTGGAGACATGAGAATGGAGGCACCTTGTATGATGTGATCATATATGACTACACCCAGATAGAAATGACTTTCTTATAATATCCGTTATATAAAGAAATTCATTTCGATCTACTAGATGGTCATATATGGATTGATCTTAATCCAGAGTGTACTACGAACTCCTGCATGATAGGTTATGTCCTTTGATTTACAAATGTGAGATTGGTGTAGCAGTCCCGACCAATAGCTACGTACTTTGGGGGCATGGTCTGGTGTGTAGCTGCGGACGTGTTACATAGGCATGAAGTTCACTCATTGTTGCAAGAAGTAAATGAGTATTGTTGTGATATTTTTATATCGTACCGCAAGTGTGCGGTGTAAAGTTTTAGTATAAATATGAGTTAAGAGTGTCGAACCCACAGGGATTGCGTTAACTCGCATTAAGTACTACAATTGATAATCCTAACTTTATTTAGAAAAAATATTTAACAAATATTTAATTATATAAATAAAATATAAAATAATAAAATAAGAGGAACTAATACGATAGAGATTCTGGATCCTGATTTCACCTAGCTGTCACCTATGTATTTATCATGCCAATTAATCTTTGTTCAGTTATATTATTTATAAGTTAAGACTCCTAAAATATTCACTCCCTCTCTCGAGTGCCGAGTGAAAATATCATCAACTATAGACTTCGATATCTCTATAAAAATCCAATAGTTAACACTTCATTACGATTTGTGATTCTATTTTACGACTTCAAAGGACTACAGATTCTCTCGAACTCTATAAAACCTTAGGTTATATTCTATAGATCTATTCAAAATCCCCTCTCTCGAGTGATAGATTCTAAACATTCATCATTTCAAATTGTGGCCAACAATCAGAAGCATTAAACTCAAAAGAATATAAATAAATCAATAAAATTTCATAACAAAATCGACAAACAATTACAAGGTTCAAGCATAGATTACATCATTCTCAAAATTAAGGAGTTAGTTCATGACTAAAAGATTAAAACAATGAAAACAAGTCATGAATCTAATGGAAATCATTAGAGTTCTAAGAAAGAAATAAGAAGATAAAACCGAATTGAATCTCTTCCTCCTCGAACGTTACCTCATTTGTCTCCTTTTGTCGCTCTCAATCCTCTCATTGGATCTCTAAAAATATTTGTTTCTGTGTTTTGTGTTGTGTATTAGCCTCCCATTTTAATTCTGGATGAACTGTTATATTTATAATGGAGGCTGGAAGTCATTGGGTATCATTAGGGATCTTAAAAACCCTAAAACCAATTCCTGGAACACGTCGGTTTTCCTTCGCAAACCCCAAATAATTGGCGCCAGGGCGCCTTGGCCTCGGGAAAAATATATGGTATTATCATGTTATTGGCGCCATGGCGCCAACTTTACTTCTTCAACAGCCGCCATGGCGCCATGTTAAGTTACATTGATGGCGCCTTGGCGCCTTTGGAATTTGGAAATAGATAATTTTGGCGCCAAGACGCCATAATCATTTGGAATTTGTTGCGCCATGGCGCCTCTTTCTCGGGAAATTGGCTGGGTTACATGGTGCTGTGGCGCCTTATGAAATTTCTCCCATGCTGCTCCCGTCTTGTGTCCTATGCTCCCGTATGGTCCCCAAAATACGTGTAATTTTCCCAGGATCCATGTATTAATGTTCCTACAAATAAAAATAGAAAATAAACTACAATTGACATTTAAATATCTCGAAATATACAAAACAATAAGCTAAAAATACCGTAATAAGTGGGTATAAACCTCACTTATCAAATACCCCCAAACTTAAGGTTTTGCTTGTCCCGAGCAAAAGATAAAATAAAAACTAAATTCAAATAAACAATTAAAAATTACTAAATTAACTAAGCCACTTTCGTAGGGATCACGATTGCATTTAGCATATGCAACAAGCCTTTAAACCCCTAGGCGGCCCTAGTGGACGAGTTATAGTCTCGTGAGGGCTTACATTGACGACACCCACAAATGTCATTTACACACAATCATGCAAAGATATAAACAAATACATAGTCCCGATAGTTGCACATAAAATTTTCCTCAAAGAAAGCTTATAAATGAAATTAGAGAACCTTCAAAGTACGCAATTGCAACTCAAATCCAAATTCTTGAATAAATTATCTAAGCTAGACTCACGCTGTGTGTGTGTAAAGGTTCATTCACAACTTGATTCCTAAGTAAGTCAACTCAATGATTTCGTTTAAATATTAGAATCGTTGGGTCAAACCAACCTAGATATCTCAATTAAGCTCTGTAATTGCTTTATTTTATGCTCAGTATGATACGATTTTTATTTTCTTTTCTTGTCTCTTTTTGCTTTTCTCATTTTACATTTATTTTTTTTTTCAACACACCTACCCTTTAAGGTAACATTTCTCCTCATGGTGATCCTAATACTCGCCCATGGGTAGCTTCACACTTATCGATTATAGGTGGTTTAATTTCTTTCTTTAGAGATATTTTTCTTTTTAGCTATACCATACTTCATAACACTAGCAAATCAAGATAGATATCTAAGCAAACGGTCATTCATCGACATGCAATTTCTTCAACTAGTCACATTGTCAACTACTTAAGTTTTCACTATTAAAAACCTATTTTTAAGTGCTTACGAGTCTAAAATAAATCAATTATTCAAGGCATCAGATAAAAGTAAATCGGGCACTTATCGTTTCTAAAATTTCACTCATAAACAAACAAAATTCATCATAAGATTTATGCTTTATTATCCAGGTCTAAAAACAATAATAAATTTTGTTTTTTTTTTTATAAATTAAACAAATAAAATAGCAAGTAAACAGCATGCACACACCCCCAAACTTAAAACTTGCATTATCCTCAATGTAAGATAAAATTTAAAGAACAAGAGTGAGGAACAACACTACCATGCATGAAGTTGATCAGACTCTTGCTGATTAGAATTTGGTTGCGTGGGTGTTGTGTGTCTCGTGCTACCTACGTAAATAACATGCAAATTAATAAATAACACACAATAAAATAAAAATTAAAAATAAGGAAAATAAATAAATGCAATTAAATGCAAGGGTTGCCTCCTCGCTAGCGCTAAGTTTAACATCTTCAGCCAGACGCAACCACCCAAATAGTTATGGTGGCTTAAACGTAGTGAACCAGGTAATTTCATCTGGTTTCTTCTTTGGTATCCACCGGTTCTTATGACATGAAAAAGACAGCTTGGCAGGCTGTGGTGATTTATCCATAGATGGTCCTCCAGAATATGTAGATTGTCTCCCAGTTGGAAATTCTGGACTGCTCATTCGGAAAAATTGGCTCGGCTTCCTTTTTAACCTTTCAGGGATCATCTCCAAGTGAACACTGACTTTTCTTTTCCTCTTTTTGCGGCACTTTGGGATTGGTTTCAGGTTTAGCTGCAGAGAATCTTCTTTTACGCACGGTTGCACTATGCTCGTAGGTTGCTGAAATACTGATTCACACTGTCTGGTTTCAACTCCATTCTCTACTATATCTACCCTGTGACATTCTGCATCACCTTGAGAACTCGGCATGGCTCTGAAAACACTGAAGGTGATTTCTTCATATTGACCTCTCATTATCAATTCACCTTTGTTCTCTTATTCTATTACTGTTTCCTCCTGAAATACCATTTCATTTTCTTTACTGCATAAGTCCTGAGAGATGTCTTTAAACTCTTTTCGCTCCTACATGTTATAATTTGACATTGCTTATTGGGGTTGACTTCAATATCACTCGAAAACATCCATGTCTGTTGATTGGCCATGGAAGAAACAAGCAACCCAATTTGCACTTCTAAAGATTTCATATTTGCCTATATATTTCCCATTCGTGTTTCGAAGTTATCCAGCCTTGACTCATTCTTCTCAAACCTCTCTGAAGCTGTAGCTACAAACGTGCTCATGATGTCTTCTAATGAAGGTTTCTGCTCAGCTTGTACTTGTTCAAATCCTGCTCCTCTGCTGGGTAAAAGCATTCCATTAGCAGAAGCAGTTTCAATAGACGGTTGGCCATTTGACTTGTCAATACTGCTAGATGAGTCGTGAGGGACGATACTTGAGCTATCAGTGCACCAATAGGATCTGCCATTGCTTCTTTTCAAATTCACCTCGTACGAAAAAAATATAAAATAAAAAAAAAATAAAATAAAAAATAAGAAATAAAACTTAAGACAAAAATAAAGGAAATAAAGAAAATAAAATAAAAATAAAAATAAAATTCTAAATTAAAGCTAAGATGACTTGGTAGTAGTATTAATGTGAATTAAACAAATAATCCCCGGCAACGGCGCCAAAAGCTTGTTGTGATATTTTTATATCGTACCGCAAGTGTACAGTGTCAAGTTTTAGTATAAATACGAGTTAAAAGTGTCGAACCCACAAGGATTGCGTTAACTCGCATTAAGTACTACAATTGATGATCCTAACTTTATTTAGACAATATTTAACAAAGATTTAATTATATAAATAAAAGATAAAAATAATAAAATATGAGGAACTAATACGATAGAGATTCTGGATCATGATTTCACCTAGCTGTCACCTATGTATTTGTCATGCCAATTAATCTTTGTTCAGTTATATTATTTATAAGTCAAGACTCCTAAAATATTCACTCCCTCTCTCGAGTGCCGAGTGAAAATATCATCAACTATAGACTTCGATATCTCTATAAAAATCCAATAGTTAACAACTCATTACGATTTGTGATTCTATTTTAACGACTTAAAAGGACTACAGATTCTCTCGAACTCTATAAAACCTTAGGTTATATTCTCTAGATCAATTCAAAATCCCCTCTCTCGAGTGATAGATTCTAAACATTCATCATCTCAAATTGTGGGCAACAATCAAGAAGCATTAAACTCAAAAGAATATAATAAATCAATAAAACTTCATAATAAAATCGACAAACAATTACAAGGTTCAAGCATAGATTACATCATTCTCCAAAATTAAGGAGTTAGTTCATGACTAAAAGATTAAAACAATGAAAACAAGTCATGAATCTAATGGAAATCATTAGAGTTCTAAGAAAGAAATAAAAAGATAAAACCCGAATTGAATCTCTTCCTCCTCGGACGTTACCGCCTTTGTCTCCTTTTTCCGCTCTTCAATCCTCTCCTTGGATCTCTAAAAATATTTGTTTTTGTGTTTTGTGCAGTGTATTAGCCTCTCATTTTAATTCTGGATGAACTGTTATATTTATAATGGAGGCTGGAAGTCATTGGGTATCATTAGGGATCTTAAAACCCTAAAACCAATTCCTGGAACACGTCGGTTTTCCTTCGCAAACCCCAAATAATTGGCGCCAGGGCGCCTTGGCCTCGGGAAAATATATGGCATTATCATGTTATTGGCGCCATGGCGCCAACTTTACTTCTTCAACAGGCGCCATGGCGCCATGTTAAGTTACATTGATGGCGCCTTGGCGCCTTTGGAATTTGGAAATAGATAATTGTGGCGCCAAGACGCCATAATCATTTGGAATTTGTTGCGCCATGGCGCCTCTTTCTCGGGAAATTGGCTGGGTTACATGGTGCCGTGGCTCCTTATGAAATTTCTCCCATGCTGCTACCATCTTGTGTCCTATGCTCCCGTATGGTCCCCAAAATACGTGTAATTTTCCCAGGATCCATATATTAATGTTCCTACAAATAAAAATAGAAAATAAACTATAATTGACATTTAAATATCTCGAAATATACAAAACAGTAAGCTAAAAATGCCGTAATAAGTGGGTATAAACCACACTTATCAAGTATCTTTCTTAAGGGTTGATTCGGTACTTGAACGGTTAGAGTTCTCAAGTCTTTCTATTACGAATAAAAAAGATTAAAATTCAAAATATTTATGAATAAATCGTTCATTAGAGAATCAATGGTACTTAAGGTAAAAATAATTAGAGGGGTATAACAGACATTATGACCCGGCTCTAATTATAAGATACTCGTGAAGATTCAATTCGTATGTAGTGACTATATCGATGGACACTGACTTGGTTCGGCTTAATATACCATCTACGGCAGCGAGAGTGCAGCTTTGGGTTTTTAGTGGAATAATCCGGAGTTAATAATTCAGAATATTTAATTAAGAGCTTAATTAATATTTAGAGATTATTGGAGCTTGGAACCGTAGGTCCATTTGGTCCCCATGCTAGCTCGATATACTATAGCGAATTTAGTTTAATTGGACAGTCCAATTATATACTCACATATGTATAAATATATTAATATGATTAATAATATTTTGTCACACTTGAAACTATATGTGAGAAATTTAATATATGGTTTTATTAAATATATGATATTTAAACACATGTTATTAAATTATATTAGATATAATTTAATGAAAGGTTAAATTAGTAATTTCTAAATTTTGGGTTTTGGAAACCCTTTGATTTAATTTGGAAGTTATAATTTTTTAAAAGGCATTTAACTTTCTTGTTTTGTAACTTTCCATTATGGAAAGTAAATATTGATGTTACAAAATTTTTGCATTTTCACATGTGTTAGCCGATTTTTACATGGAAGAAAAGGAAGGGATTTCTTTTGCTTTGGAAACAAATAAACCTCAGTATAAAAGAAAAAATTATTTTTCTTCTTACATAGGAATTCATTTTGCAACCCTAGCCTCCATCTTCTTCTTCTTCATTCTCTCTCAAAAGTTGAGATAAACAAAAAGAAAGAACAAGAAGTAAAATAAAATAAAATTACAAGTGTGATTCCATCTCTAAAATGTTTAGGGATTTAATATAGTGAGTATAGCCCACACTAATTTCCGTTGGTAATGAGATATAGATAGGACGACTTTGTGGTGTTGAACAAATAATCATCTTCATCTTTTTTCTTGTTTGGTACTCGACAGTGAGGCTTATTTTTGCTCACTATCGCCCCTTACTTGGTAAAACAGAACTCAGTTTAGTTTCGTTTTATTCCAGAATTTTTGGGGAACATATATAGATGTTTTGGGCTGTGTTGAGGCTGTTTTCAAGTGAAAAATTAGAATTGAAACACAGCCACTGTCCAAGCATTTCAGGGGCTGTTTTGGCAGTGCACTAGCCATGAATCAGGTCCAAAACAGTCCAGTTTTTGTGCGGCTATTCAGGGCTGTTCGAGACTGAAAAAAAGAAGTAAAATTTTAGTGGTGGTACTAGTTGCATTCGACCACTCTAAGGGAATAATAGAAATTTTTTTTCAAGTCCGATCCGTGTGCGGCTATTCATTTGAAGTTTCTGTTTTTTTTTTTATGTATTTATATGAATTATAAATATTGATATGCATATTTAGATGATGCATAAAATATGTTCATGTGATGAATGATTATTGATTTTCATGTGATGAATGGATTTTGCATTGGTCGTATATTTTCCGACTCTTATTTTTTTTGTTGGTTTTGATTTTGGGATGTAAGGCCGTAAGGCCATTGTTACAACTGTTGTTTTTTTTTTTATTTTCCATTGTAAAATTTCAATAGTTGTAATTTGGAGCACCGAAGTCGCAAAAAGAACCAACACCACCTTAGAGCCTGATTTGAAGACCAAGGGATGCCTTGGGAATTTTTGTACTAATTAGATTAGTATAGGAAAAATAAGAGTCCGGTCAATGCAAAATATTTTTTTATGTTCTATGTATGTTTTAATTTGAAATATTTGAATAACATGTCATATAGCTTAGGGTGTCTACTCTTGCATTTTACATGCCATAACATCCTTTAGATGCATTATCATTATAGACATGAAATATGATTTTATGTGATTTAAAATGTTTAAAAAAGAATATGATATGCATGGAAAATAATTAATTGGATTAATTGGTTTTAAGGTTTAAAATGTGAATTTAATAATATATTGGGCTTAATGTTGGGTTTCTAAGGACATCCCAAGATCAAATCTAGCATGAAATAATTGAATACTCAAAGTAAGTTGCGGAAATACTTACAATGAACGATGGATGGTTGTGATGATTACGAAAATTTTTGCTTCCTTTGAAAGTCTCCAAGCTTTCCTTTTGAAGTTGTTTGTTGAAGCTCCAAGCTTGAAGGTTGAGATTCCAAACTCAAAGGATGGTTTCCCTATCACCTAGTATGATTCATTTAAGTGCTAGCTTTGGAAATTTTTGCAATAAAAATTTCCCTTTGTTCTTGCAAGTTTCGCCAAAGAGAGAAAATGGGGAGAGAGAGAGAGCTTTTTGATATTTTGTGTTTTGTTTTCTAAAAACCTAATACAAAAAGTCTCACCAATTTTGGTATATGCTTTTCCAAAAAGCTAAACAAATTTTGGAGGAAAAAACAATTTAATGCCTCCAACAACCCCCATCAATCATAAAGTGACTAGATGTCTATCACCAAAAGGTTGACATGATTTCCATCACTTAAGTGACAATTGATGTGACATGTGATGTGACTTGTGGGCCCCACTGGATTCAAAATCGAAATGGGCCCGCAAACACATCCCGGGCTCGGTTTCGTTAATTCCGAATTAACGAATTTTCCGTTGTGACTTAATTAAATCAAATTTAATTAAATAATTATGCCTAGCAAAATTACCGTTAAAGTCGCTCGCGAATTAATTCTAAATTAATTCATTCGCCCGAATTAAAATCCAATTTTAATTTCGCGTCGAAATCCAATTTCATTTAATATATCAAATATATTATTTTATCGATTAATTCTGAATTAATCGTTCTTTCTCTTCAAATAGTATTTTATCCCAGATAAAATCTCCCTGTAATTAATACTACATTAATTATGTTCGAATCATACGTCATCGGTGAATCTTCGGGAAGCGACCCATGAAATCCCTGGATATGTTGGCATTAAATCCGGTCGTCGGACTATCCGAACACGTGCGTACCTCGTACCACGTTCTAACTGATTTACTAGACATGGTTGGCTTCTAGCAAAGCGTCGTGCCTACCCAATTCTCCAAAAATATTCTTTTAAGGAATATGTAATCTATATCAGGCATAGTATACGTAGTATTGCGTATAACAATCCAGTATCGGATGTCACATGCAAGGCCTGTGGCTGGAATAGTGTCTGCCCCGTACGAAACATATATCGGATCACAAGCAACTAGTCTCTTTAATCAGATAATTATGACATTGTCATATTATCCCGATGGTTGCAACACATTAGAGTACCAGTTCTGTATCCCTGCGTGATCATCATCTCCATATGACTGAAGTGATACTTCCGTCTTAACACCATACCCAATACACTACGATTCTCAATAAACCCAGAAGAGGCGTACGCAGAACCTATTAAAGTCCCGGACGACCAAAACCAAAGCGTATTGATTGTCACGAGTACTAGCGATGCAAGTCTCAGGTTAAGACCAAATACACCTACCCTGAAGCGGATTCTCATAGACATATAGTCATACTACCAATGGGATTCTGAGGGGTCTATCAAGAGCGAAGCTGTTTCCGTACCATCGGTAAACACAACCTTCTATCACACTTGCATAAGTATCCAATACTTAAATATAAATATGCTGTTACGATTCCATAACATGCACAAATGCAATACTAGTCTATTCCGCATTATCGATGTCCAGTCTCGATAATACTACGACTATGGATATTTAATGATTAAACCTTATGGATTGATATTGTCTCATATCTTATAATCAGGAACTAATCATAAGGACTTTTATCATTTATATATATACGTAATCAAATTACAAAATGATAAAATGCAATTTCCATTGTCACATAATTAATTTGTACAAAAAACCACAATTTCTTTTACAAATAGTGACGCTATGGGTCATAATTGTCCAACACTTAATAAGTACAACATAAATTCCATTGGTATAAAGGATGGAAACCCGGATATAAATTCTATAGCCGAATCCAAATGGACGGTAATGTGGTATGCACTCGGGATACAATTCCACGTACCATTAGATTTTATAACGCACAGAGATTAATTAAATTGTTAATTTAAATCTTGACCTTTTTAGGATTTTCTAAAATTTAAAACCAATTAGTGTTCTAGTATTTTAAGAGTTAAAATATAATAGGTCACTAATAATAATCTTATTATATTAGTTTAATTGAGTAATACAATTAGTAGAAATTATTGGAAATTAGTGATATAAATTTTAAGAGTTAAATTGGTTAGGTCACTAATAGTGAACTAGTGTAAATAAGAGTTATGATTTAGCTGCCATAAATTTATCACACTAGTTAGATTAAAATAATAAATATTTTATAAATAGAAACCTTAAACTCAAAATAGTGAGTGGGAGAGGGATATACGACAGTATATCCCGCGATCTCCATTGTTAGTCCGAAAATGTGAGATTCAAAAGGTGCCTTGAGACAGCTTTGTTTTTGTTCCCCTACAGATGGTGTCCATTTTGGGTCAATATCAAGTTTGGATTCCAAGAGGATAGGGATTCTAGATGTATCTGGTGAACTGAGCTACCATACAGCGACACTTCACTAATTAAGTCCAAGGGTCTTGAAACAACGGGTCACACTCACAAAGGAATGATTAACTGTTAATCTAAATTTCTTGATCGAATCAAATAATAGTTGGTTAATATAGGAATAAGAGTTATTTCCATATATATTAATCAATTGAGATTGTCTCGATCTATCATGCAAATACTTGACCTACCCTACATCGTCACTTATTTAAGGGATCATAGATTTTCGTGGCATAGTAATTCTCTTAGGTTTCTAATTCATTATTCATGGTTCATGCATAATGTTTAATTTTATGTCAAAATTGTTTGATAATTTTAATATGTGATAAATGAATGTTTATTTTATTTTTCAGCCATGGATTCTTCGACTATTTCCATACTCTCAAATGATAAATTAACGGGAGAAAATTATGTTAAGTGGAAAAGTATAATGAACGCTATCTTGGTCTGTGAAGACCTAAAGTTTATCCTAACAAAGGAATGTCCTTCTGAGCAGGCCATAAATACTGGCCAAGCTGTGCGCGATGCCTACCAAAAATGGGTCACAGCTAATGAGAAAGCCCGATGCTACTTGCTAGCAGGGATATCCTAGGTTCTTGCTACAAAGCATGAGCCTATGGCTTCAGCATCTCAGATGATGGAGTCACTGCAGGGCATGTTCGGGCAGCCTTCGGAGCGTCAACATTATGATGCTATGGTCTCAGGGATGACTGCTAGGATGAAAGATGATACATCAGTCCAAGAGCACGTCTTGAGGATGATGACCTATCTCAACACAGCCGAAACCCATGGTGCTTGTATTGATGAGCGTAGCCAGGTGACCATGATTATGAAAACTCTTCTGAAGAGTTTCCTGTAGTTTAAAAGCAACTATGTTATGAACAAGTTGACTTTTATATTGACCCAGATTCTTAATGAGCTCACCCATTACGAGTCCATGCTTGTGGATCCTCATAAGCTCAGTTTTGAGGCAATTGTTGCCGAGTCTTCCAAATATGCAAAGATAAAGAAGAATTGAACTGAGAAGGCTAATGCTAAGCCCATAAAGAGAAAGAACAAGAAAGGCTCTAAGGATACCAAGCCCAAGGGAAAGTTTTCCCCACTGCAATAAGATAAGACATTGGAAAAGAATTGTCCTAAATATCTTGCAAAGGTGAAGGAGAAAAAGGCTACAGGTAAATATGATTTACTTGTTATCGAATCTCTATTAGTTGAGGATGATAAATCCGCTTGGATTGTTGATTCAGGGGCCACTAACCATGTTTGTTCTACTTTGCAGCTACTTGACTCATGGGGGGACCTTGTTAAAGGTGACTACACCTTGAGGGTCGGGACATGGGATGCCATTTCGGCAAAAACAGTTGGAGTTTCCAGTTTAAATTTTATAAATAATAGTTATTTAAGTTTGAACAATTTGTTATTCATTCCTAGTTTTCACAGGAATTTGATTTCTATTTCTAAACTCTTGGATGATGGGTTTTCAGTTTCTTTTAATAGCAATTTGGTTATTATAGGTAGAAATGGATTAACCATACGCACATGAAACTCAGAAAATAACTTGTATGTATTAATATCGTTAACACATAGGTCACTGCTCAATGTTTAAATTTTTAAGATTGAGAAACCTAAAACTAAACGACAAAAGATTTCTCACGATGACACATATCCGTGGCATCTTAGACTTGGTCATATCAGCCTTGATCGGATAGATAGGTTGATAAAAAATGGAGCCTTAAACAGTTAGAGCTTAGAACTTTACCAGTCTGTGAATTCTGTTTAGAAGGAAAAATGTCCAAGGGACCTTTTACTGGAAAAGATATAAGAGCCAATCAACCACTTGGGCTTATACGATGTTTGTGGACTGATGAATGTAAAAGCTCGATGTGGGTATGAATACTTCATCACATTTATTGACGATTATTCCAGATATGGATATGTTTACCTAATGCAGCACAAGTCAGATACTTTTGAAAAGTTCAAAGAGTATCGTGCTGAGGTTGAGAACCAATTAGGTAAAACAATCAAAAATTTACGATCAAATCGTAGAAGAGAATACCTTGATAAAGATTTGGAGGAATTCTTGGTTGAGCATGGGATAGGATCCCAGCTCACAGCGTCTGGAACACCATAGTAAAATGGTGTTGTAGAAAGGAGAGATTGGACCCTACTAGATATGATGAGATCTATGTTTAGTCATAACTCACTACCTAGTTCATTCTGGGGGTATGCATTGCAAACTACAATACATATCCTTAATATAGTTCCATCTAAGTCTGTTCCTAAGACTCCTTTAGAGTTGTGGAGTGGTCGTAAAACTAGTTTACAACATTTCTGCATATAGGGGTGTCCAACGCATGGGCTGGAGAATAAGACTACAAAGTTGGAGCCACGTTCTCAGGTGTGCCTATTTGTAGGCTATCCTAAGGAGACTAGGGGTGGATATTTCTATAGCCCTGAAGATAACAAAGTGTTTGTATCAACATATACTACGTTTCCAGAGGAGGACTATATGAGGGAGTTCAAACCTCGAAGTAAAGTGTTACTCGAGGAGTTACTTACTGGTTCGACCAGCACACCTGATGAGTGATAATTATATCACTATTTCCCACTCATTTAACTTAATATTTTGTATAGTTTCTTGAGTTTTGTGAATATTTTGATGTGTTTTGTGTTATTTTATAGATAAATAAAGTTTCAAGACTCTCTGGAGGCGATTTGGGGCTAAAACAGTGAAAAATGGACAAAAG
This sequence comes from Zanthoxylum bungeanum, assembly GCA_019454045.1. Classification (NCBI taxonomy): domain Eukaryota; kingdom Viridiplantae; phylum Streptophyta; class Magnoliopsida; order Sapindales; family Rutaceae; genus Zanthoxylum; species Zanthoxylum bungeanum. Next base: position 79,183 of record SKCR01040865.1, on the reverse strand, counting down.
AGCAATTTGGTAATTTTAAGCGTCGCGACGCGTAAGCCTTCGGCGTCGCGATGCCTAACATGAGCCATGAGCCGCTAACGTGCGCCGAGGGACACATGTCAGAATTTGAAAAGTTTGACTTGCTAACATGCGTCTGCCACGTGTCAACATCACAGCCGATCTGCTAATGTGCGCCGTTCCACGTGTCATCATCATATGGTGCCGAAAATCGCCATCGCCACGTGTCACTCCATGTGTCAGCCATGTCATCGTCCACATCAGCAGTAGCTCGAGTCAACTCGCCACGTCATCATCAGCCAATCACAACGTGCCACGTGTCGTAATCCTACAGTGCCAACAATCACTTTCGCCATGTGTTGCCATGTCAGCACAATTATTGAGTCAATTATCCACATCGCCACGTCATCGCCAACCAGAGTTCGGCACGTGGCGCGTCGCGACGCGCACACCTTACCGAGGCCTATAAATTCAGCTCGAGGTTTCAGTTCAGATGTACATTCCTCTCTGAATTCTCTGATGTAAATATGAAGTTTTATATCTAGTTTCTTTTAATTTCAGTTTTGTAATTAATTTTAATTACAATCTGTAATAATAATTTACTTTCTTTACTTTTTCAGTTTTTACTATTTAACATGAGGAGGTAACTTCCCACTGCTATGATGAAAGGTAAAACTTTTATTACTGCTATTTAGATTAATCTCCCTTAATTATAATATATTCACTATTTAAAATTTGACTTAACAAGGATACCGCTATATTGGCCGGTTGGTAATCAATTATAAACTGGTTTTAATCTGACTAAGCATGGATACCGCCTGGTTGGTCGGTTGGTAATTTCCGCCTATATGGCTGTTTTATGGACTTAATTTGACTTAATTAGGTTACCGCCTATATGACTGATTGGTAATATCATACAAGTTAATATATTGTATTAATGGAGATATCTAAAATAGTAGTGATAAAAGTAGATCCTCTAGCCCTAGCATTTTCTTTTATTGTAATTTTCTTCATTTACTTTTCAACATTTTTACTTTATGTCTTTTACTTTTATGTTTTTACTAGCCCTAGTTATGTGTCCTAACTAAGTTAGTTATTTGGGGTTGTGATGACTTCTAATATCACTGGTTTATAAGGGGTTATTTTATAGTTTGGGTAATTTATAAGTTTACTTATTAAGTCTTAAGCTTAATGAGTCTTGTTAACTAGCCACTAATAAGATTGATCTGGTAAATCTAAAATAAACTTGACAAAGGAATTTTAGGTTTCAGCCTTAGACTTAGTAGCCCACGATCTTCTTTAAGGATAGATAACCCTTTAATAGATTTCTTTCCAGGATAGACATATACCTGTCGGGCGGGGTAACCTTAATTGGAACTTAATCTTAATGAATCAATGTAATTTGGTTGACATAGACATATGTTTCAATTGGGTTATACTGGGTATTTGCGTCTGACCATCGACAGAGGCTTTCACATAATTACGTGTTCCAGGTTAGTAAACCGATATATTACACCAACATAAAATAACCACTTCATCTTTTAAAAGATATTAGAAAGATTCACAACCCTATTTAGTTTCTTAATATTGAATTTTATTAAACCTACTTTCGAGCAATTTTAATTACTTGTTTTTTAAATTTAAAATCATCACCATTTCAAATCAATCAATCAACCTGTTAGATACTAGTAATCATTTGACCGAATAAAATTAATATATTAGGTATTAAGTCCTCGTGGGATCGATACTTTTTATACTACTTGAACGATACGTTCGCTTGCGTTATACGCGTGTGATTACACACCGGTCAAGTTTTGGCGCCGTTGCCGTGGACTTATTTATCTTTCACTATTAGTTTTGAGGTTAGATACCTTTACTTGTATCTAATTTCTTTTTAATTATTGTTTTTATTTTTTTGTGTTTCAGGTTCTCAGAAACTACATGAGACGAACCATAAGCTTTGAACTCTGATCGTTTGACCCGGAAATTGAAAGAACCATCAGACAGTTGAGAATGGAAAGGCGAGAAGGCCAAGAAGCTTTAGTCAACATGGAACCTGAACCTCTGGAAGTTGCACCACAATACCCATTCGAGACAGAACCATTCCGGTGGTCGACGGCTTCATTTCCTGTATTGTATTTCCTTCTTTACCAGCAAATGCGTGTGACATCAAAACATGCATTCAGATGATTCAGCAGTCAGTGCAGTTTGGGGGAAATGCAACAGAAGATCCTAATACCCACATCAGCAACTTTCTGGAAGTTTGCGGCACTTTCAATTACAACCGAGAAGCTGAAGAAGCAATGAGACTGTGTGTTTTTCCATACTCCTTGAAAAACAGAGCTAAAGCTTGGCTACATTCACTACCAGCAGGTTCCATCACAATTTGGAACACTTAGCCACCAAATTTCTTGCAAAGTACTTTCCACCAGCCAAAACTGGAAAGCTGAGGAATGACATCACATCCTTTGTACAACAAGACTCAGAAACTCTATACGAAGCTTGGGAAAGGTACAAAGATTTGCTCCGGAAATGTCCTCACCATGAGATTCCAAAATGGCTTCAAGTCCAAACTTTCTATAATGGACTTTCTGGATTGATGAGAACCACAATCGATGCTGCTACTGGAGGAGCTTTAATGGAAAAATGAGAAGATCAAGCCTGGGACCTAATCGAAGAAATGGCCAACAATAATTCCTTATGGTCAACAGAAAAGAGCATGTTCCAAAGAATTGTAGGAATTTATGAAGTTGGAGCCAATACCTCAGTCAACGCCAAGCTGGATCAGATATGTAAATTCATGGAGACTCTAAGCACTCAAAGCAACATTGGATCCACAAGTTCACCATATGGAGAAGCACCAGAACCAAACCAACTTTAAGAGACGGTGAATTATGTCAACAATTTCAACAGACAGGGGAACAATCCATATTCCAACACCTACAACCTAGGGTGGAGGAATCATACCAATTTTTCATGGGGCAACAATTCAGGGCAAAAGAACAATCCACCACCTGGATTCCAACAGCATAACTATCCACCACCAGGATTTCAACAACAGAACAAAGGCCAGGAACATGAAAAAGAACCAGAAATTAAAGAATGGATTGCAGAGATGTTCAAAAAGCAACAAGCAGCATATGATGCTATGTTTCAAAGCCAATATGCTTCCATCAAAGCACTGGAGAATCAAATTGGCCAACTGGCCAATGCTCAGAGTTACAGACCGCCAGGAAATCTTCCCAGCAATACAGAACCAAATCCAATGAACCGAGGGAATGAGCGATGTCAAGCCATTACTTTGAAAATGGGTACTGAGATCAACAAAGATGTTGGAATCAAGGCATCCATTAAAGAAATTCCAAAAGAAGCAGTTCCACAGATGGAGGAAAAAGAATCAAAGGAAAAAGACCAAGTCACTCCACATCCACCTTTTCCACAACGTCTTCAGAAAAACAAACTGGACAACAGTTTGCTCGTTTCCTGCAGGTGTTCAAAAAGTTTAACATTAACATTCCATTTGCAGAAGCTTTGGAACAAATGCCCAGCTATGTAAAATTCATGAAAGACATTCTTTCACGAAAATAAAGATTGGGAGATTACGAGACAGTAGCATTGACAGAAGAATACATCACCATCATTCAGAGGAAGCTTCCCCCAAAGTTGAAAGATCCTGGCAGTTTCACTATTCCTTGCATCATAGGAGAACATAACTTTGGTAGGGCTTTATGTGATTTAGGTACGAGTGTTAACTTGATGCCTTTTTCTATTTTCAGGAAATTACAGATTGGAGAAACAATGCCCACTTCAGTCTCTCTGCAACTTGCTGATAGAACACGAGTATTTCCGAGAGGTGTAATTGAAGATGTGCTGGTCAAAGTTGACAAATTCATTTTCCCAGCAAATTTTATTGTCCTTGATATGGAGGAAGACGCAGACGTGCCAATCATCATTGGGAGACCGTTCTTGGCTACAGGTCGAACCATTATTGATGTACAAAAATGAGAATTAACCATGAGCGTATATAACCAAGAAGTAACATTCAATGTTTTCAAGGCCATGAATTTCCCAGATGATGAAAACAAGGAGGAATGTGTTCAGACCTGATGTAATATATAGTACCATCCAGAATTTTGATGAAAGGAATGTTGGACAATTATGACCCATAGCATCACTATTTGTACATATCATGGTGTTGTTGTACAAATTAACTATGTGACAAAGGAAATTGCCTTTTTATCATTTGTAATTAGATTACCAAGATGTATAAATGATAGAAGGTCCATATGATTAGTTCCGGATTAAGATGATATGAGACAGTATCAATCCACGAAGGTTTAATCATTAAATATCCTTGGTCAGAGTATTATCGAGATTGGACATCGATAATGTGTAAAAGACTAGTATTACACTTGTGCGCGTTGTGGGAGCATAACGGCATAGTTCTCATATATTTGGGTATAGGATACTGATGAGTGGTAAATCTATCACTATTTCCCACTCATTTAACCTAATATTTTGTATAGTCACTTGAGTTTTGTGAATATTTTGATGTGTTTTGTGTTATTTTGTAGATAAATAAAGTTTCAGGATATTCTGGAGGTGAATTGGAGCAAAAAAGGAAAAACTGGACAAAAAGGGCAAAATCATCATTTCAGCGTCGCGACGCTGAAGCCTTTCGCGTTGCGACGCCCAGCATGCGCCGGATTTGCTAAAGTACGCCGTGGACACGTGGACCAATCAGAAAGTTTGCTAACGTGCGCCGCCTGCAAAAATACGCCGATCATGCTATCTTGTGCCGTGCCACGTGTCGCCATAACAACAGACTTGCTAAGGTGCGCCGGTGCCACGTGTCGAGATCTAACACTGCCGACAATCGCCCTCCACATGTCAGCATGACGTAAGCAATGACGTCATGAACAGTGCCACGTCATCGGATAAGGATCTGAGCTCTTAGCTGCCTCGCCACGTGTCATGCCGTCATTGTGCCACGATTAACTGTAGCTGGCGCGCGACGCTAAACTGTAGCTGGCGTCGCGACGCTGGACCCTTATCCGCGCCTATAAATAGAGCTCGAAATTTTAGATTTCAGTGTACCTCTCCCTCCCACTTCTTTGATGTAATTAGGGAGTTCTTCTCTCTCTAAGTTTCGTTTTAATTTTTAGTTTTTAGTTTTGTAATAATTTTAATTATGTTTTGTAATAATAGTAATTTATTTTCTTTACTTTTTACAGTTTTTACTATTCACATGACGAGGTAACTTCCCCAGCTAGGGTGAAAGGTAATTTTTTTACTATTGCTATTTAGATTAATCTCCCTTAAAAATAATATATTCACTATTTAAAACCTGACTAATAAAGGATACCCCTATATTGGTCGGTTGGTAATTTAATTTTAATCTGGTTTAAAACCTGACTAATCAAGGATACTGCCAGATTGGTCGGTTGGTAATTTAATTTTGGTTCCGCCTTTATGGCTGGTTTATTTTGGTTCCGCCTTAATGGCTGGTTGGACTTAATTTGACTTAATCAGGATACCGCCAGATTGGTCGGTTGGTAATATTATCACAAGTTTATATATTATTTTATGGGAGATATCTAAATTAGTAGTAGTAAAAGTAATTCCTTTTACCTTAGCATTTATTTTATTGTAATTTACCTTTCAGTATTTACTTTACCGCAATTACTTTTCAGCATTTTATGTCTTTTATTTTACCAGCCCTAGTTATGTGTCATAACTAAGTTAGTTATCTAGGGTTGTGATGAATCCAATATCACCGGTTTATAAGGGTTAAATTATAATTTGGGTAATATAAAGATTTATTTATTGAGTCTTAATCTTAATGCTCTTTAATTAACTGGCCATTAATTAAATTGACTAGGTAAACTTAAAATGAACTAGACAAAGGGATTTTAAGTTTAAGACCTCAGACTCAATAGCCCACGATCTTCCTTGAGGATAGATAACCATTTTAATAGATTTCCGTACAGGATAGGAATATACCTGTCGGGCGGGGGTAGCCATAATTGGAACTTAATCTTAATGAATCTAGGTAATTTGGTTGACATAGACATATGGTTCAATTGGATTATACTAGGTATTTGTAATTGACCATCGGAAGAGGCTTTTACATAATTTAGTGTTTCAGGTTAATAAATCAATATATTACCCAACTATAAGATAACCACTTCATCTTTAAATAATATTGGAATAAATCACAACCCTAGATAGTTTTTAATATTAAATTTTCTTAAAATCTACTTTCGAACAATTTTATTTACTTGTCTTTAAATTTAGAATCGTCGCCATTTCAAATCAATTAAACAACCTGTTAGATACTGGTAATCATTTGACCCCATAAATTGATAACAAAAGGTTTTAAGTCCCCGTGGGATCGATACTTTTTATACTACTTGAACGATATGTACGCTTGCGTTATACGTGTGTGTTTACGCCGGTCAAGTTTTTGGCGCCGTTGCCGGAGACTTATTTATCTTTTATTATTATTTTAGGGGTTAGATACCTTTACTTGTATCTAATTTTCTTTTTACTTATTGTTTTTGTTTTCTTGTGTTTCAGGTTCTCATAAACTTCATGAGACGAACCAGAAGCTCTGAACTCCGACCGCTTGACCCGGAAATTGAAAGAACTATCAGACAGTTGAGAAGGGAAAGGGGAGAAGCCCAAGAAGCTTTAGTCAACATGGAACCTGAACCTTTAGAGGTTGCACCACCAATTCCCATTCGAGACAGAACCATTCCGGTGGTTGATAGACTCATTTCATATATTGTACTTCCTCCATTACCAGCAAATGCGGGTGACATCAAAACTTGCATTTAGATGATTCAGCATTCAGTTCAGTTCGGAGGAAATGCAACTGAAGATCCTAATGCCCACATCAGCAACTTCCTGGAAGTTTGCGGCACTTTCAATTACAACCGAGAAGCTGAAGAAGCAATGAGATTGCGTGTTTTCCCATACTCCTTGAAGGACAGAGCTAAAGCTTGGCTACATTCATTACCAGCAGGTTCTATCACAACATGGAACACTTTAGCCACCAAATTTCTTGCAAAATACTTTCCACCAGCCAGAACCGGAAAGCTGAGGAATGACATCACATCCTTTGTGCAACAAGACTCAGAAACTCTCTACGAAGCTTGGGAAGGTACAAAGATTTACTCCGGAAATGTCCTCACCATGAGATTCCAAAATGGCTTCAAGTCCAAACATTCTATAATGGGCTTTCTGGAATAATGAGAACCACAATCGATGCTGCTGCTGGAGGAGCTTTAATGGCAAAAGGAGAAGATCAAGCCTGGGAACTAATCGAAGAAATGGCCAACAACAATTCCTTGTGGCCAACTGAAAGGAGCATGATCCAAAGAATTGCAGGAATTTATGAAGTGGAGCCAATACAACAGTCAACACCAAGCTAGATCAAATATGCAAATTCATGGAGACTCTTACCACTGGATCCACAAGTTCACCATATGGAGGAATACCAGAGTCGAACCAACTTGAAGAAACGGTGAATTTTGTCAACAATTTCAACAGGCAAGGGAACAATCCATATTCCAACACCTACAACCCAGGGTGGAGGAATTATCCTAATTTTTCATGGAGCAACAATTCAGGGCAAAAGAACTATCCACCACCTGGATTCCAGCAACAGAATAAAGGCAGGAGCAGACAAATGAACCAGTGATGGCAGAGATGTTAGCTCAATTAAAAAGATATGAAGCCGTGATTCAGAGCCAATCAGCTTCCATCAAAGCACTGGAGAATCAAATCGGACAACTGGCCAATGCTCAGAGTTATAGACCACCAGGTAATCTTCCCAGCAACACAGAACCAAATCCAAGGAACCGAGGGAAGGAGCAATGTCAAGCCATTACCTTAAAAAGTGGTACTGAATCAACAAAGATGTGGAATCAAGGCAACAATTGAATATATTCCAAAAGATGCAGTCCCACAGATGGAGGAAAAAGAAGCAAAGGAAAAAGAAAGAAAATATCACTCCACCACCACCTTTTCCTCAGCGTCTTCAGAAAAACAAACTGGACAAACAGTTTGCTCGTTTCTTGGAGATTTTCAAAAAGCTGCACATTAACATACCATTTGCAGAAGCCTTGGAACAAATGCCCAGCTATGTAAAATTCATGAAAGACATTCTTTCATGAAAACGGAGATTGGGAGATACGAGACAGTAGCTTTGACAGAAGAATGCAGCGCCATCATTCAGAGGAAGTTTCCCCCAAAGTTGAAAGATCCTGGCAGTTTCACTGTACCTTGCACCGTTGGAGAACATTACATCGGTAAGGCTTTATGTGACTTAGGTGCCAGTGTTAATTTAATGCCTTTTTCTATTTACAGGAAACTGCAAATTGGAGAAGCAATGCCTACCTCGGTATCTTTGCAACTTGCTGATCGAACACTCGCATTTCCGAGAGGAGTCATTGAAAATGTGCTGGTCAAAGTTGACAAACTCATCCTTCTAGCAGACTTCATCATCCTTGACATGGAAGAAGACAAAGAAGTACCCATCATTCTTGGAAGACCATTTTTGGCTACAGGTAAAACTGTAATTGATGTGCAAAAAGGAGAACTAACCATGAAAGTGCAGGACCAAGAAGTGACATTTAATGTTTTCAAAGCTATGAAATTTCCGAGCGATGAAAAAGAAGAAGAAGAATGCTTCAGAGTTGATGTTATTAATAGTATCATTCAGGATACTGAGCCAAATCCCACGGATACACTTGAAGCTTGCATCACCAATATGACTGACAGCGAGCTAGATGCTGAAATCCTGGAATGTATAACTACCTTGACAAACCATTTCGATTCAAAGCAACATCACCAGTTGAAAGTTTGGAATTGCCAAAGAAAGATCGAATCAAGCCTTCGATTGAAGAACCACCACAGCTAGAGCTGAAGTCACTTCCGAGCCATCTCAGGTATGCATTTCTTGGAAACTCTTCTGAATTACCTGTTATTATTTCTTCTTCTCTAACATTGGATCAGGAAGAAAAGCTACTAAGAGTATTACGAGAGCACAAAAGAGCCATTGGCTGGACTATAGCAGACATTCGAGGCATTAGTCCATCATTTTGCATGCACAAGATTCTGATGAATGATGAATACAAACCCACAGTGGATATTTTGATGTGTTTTGTGTTATCACTATTTCCCACTCATTTAACTTAATATTTTGTATAGTTTCTTGAGTTTTGTGAATATTTTGATGTGTTTTGTGTTATTTTGTAGATAAATAAAGTTTCAAGACTCTCTAGAGGTGATTTGGGGCCAAAATAGTGAAAAACAGACAAAAGGGCAATTTGGTAAATTTTCACGTCGCGACGCGCAAGCCTTCGGCATCGCGATGCCTAACATACGCCATGAGTCGCTAACGTGGGCCGGGGGACACGTGTCAGAATCTGAAAAGTTTGACTTGCTAACGTGCGCCTACCACGTTTCAACATCACAGCCGATCTGCTAACGTGTGCCGTGCCACGTGTCATCATCCTATGGTGCCGAAAATTGCCATCGCCACGTGTCGCCGCGGTTCACTCCATGTGTCAGCCACGTCATCGTCCACATCAGTAGTAGAGCGAGTCAACTCGCCACGTTATCATCAGCCAATCACAACGTGCCACGTGTCGTAATCCTACAGTGCCGACAATCACTTTCGCCACGTGTTGCCACGTCATCAGATAAGAATCTGAAGCAGCCAACCAGAGGCGCGACACGTGGCGTGTCGCGGCGCACACATTTTACCGAGGCCTATAAATTCAGCTGGAGGTTTCAGTTTCAGATGTACATTCCTCTCTGAATTCTCTGATGTAAATAAGGAGTTTTATATCTAGTTTCTTTTAATTTCAATTTTGTAATTAATTTTAATTACGTTCTGTAATAATAATTTACTTTCTTTACTTTTTCAGTTTTTACTATTCAACATGAGGAGGTAACTTCCCACTGCTATGGTGAAAGGTAAAACTTTTATTACTGCTATTTAGATTAATCTCCCTTAATTATAATATATTCACTATTTAAAATTGACTTAACAAGGATACCGCTATATTGGCCGGTTGGTAATCAATTATAAACTGGTTTTAATCTGACTAAGCATGGATACCGCCTGGTTGGTCGGTTGGTAATTTCCGCCTATATGGCTATTTTATGGACTTAATTTGACTTAATCAGGTTACCGCCTATGGCTGGTTGGTAATATCACACAAGATAATATATTATATTAAGGGAGATATCTAAAACAGTAGTGATAAAAGTAGATCCTCTAGCCCTAGCATTTTCTTTTATTGTAATTTTCTTCATTTACTTTTCAGCATTTTTACTTTATGTCTTTCACTTTTAAGTTTTTACTAGCCCTAGTTATGTGTCATAACTAAGTTAGTGGGGTTGTGATGACCTCTAATATCACTGGTTTATAAGGGGTTATTTTATAATTTGGGTAATTTATAAGTTTACTTATTAAGTCTTAGCTTAATGCATCTTGTTAACTGGCCACTAATAAGATTGATCTGGTAAATCTAAAATAAACTTGACAAAAGAGTTTTAGGTTTTAGCCTTAGACTTAGTAGCCCACGATATTCCTTAAGGATAGATAACCCTTTAATCGATTTCCTTATAGGATAGACATATACCTGTTGGGCGGGGGTAACCTTAATTGGAACTTAATCTTAATGAATCCAGATAATTTGGTTGACATAGACATATGTTTCAATTGGGTTATACTGGGTATTTTCGTCTGACCATCGACAGAGGCTTTCGCATAATTACGTGTTCCAGGTTAGTAAACTGATATATTGCACAAACATGAAAAACCACTTCATCTTTTAAAAGATATTAGAAAGATTCACAACCTATATAGTTTCTTAATATTGAATTTTATTAAACCTACTTTTGAGCAATTTTAATTACTTTTTTTTTTAAATTTAAAATAATCACCATTTCAAATCAATCAATCAACCTGTTAGATACTAGTAATCATTTGACCTCATAAAATTAATAGATTAGGTATTAAGTCCTCGTGGGATCGATACTTTTATAATACTTGAACGCTACGTGCGCTTGCGTTATACGAGTGTGATTATGCACCAGTCAACACCATCGTCAACGACAGTTGACAAATACATAGCACTTTCGACATCTTATCGTCAGATGCAAGTTCATCAGAATGATCTGCCATCTAGACGTAATGGGAGGGTTGTATGACAACCTGATCGCTATCCAGGAGTTGGAGAGGCATAAGTTGTCACATCCCATGATGGTATAGATGATCCATTGACCTATCATAGTGCAATGGATGATTTTGATAAAGTGGAATGGCTCAAAGCCATGAATTTAGAGATGAAGTCTATGTACTCTAACTCAGTCTGGGAACTTGTAGACCAACCTGATGGGGTAAAACCTATAGGTTGCAAGTGGATCTACAAGAGAAAGAGGGGAACATATGGGAAGGTACAGACCTTCAAGGCTAGGCTAGTGGCCAAAGGGTTATACCCAGAAAGAGGAGTTGACTATGAGGAAACTTTCCTCCAGTAGCCATGCTCAAATCTATCCGCATTATTCTGTCCATTGTCGCATATTATAACTATCAGATTTGGTAATGGACGTCAAGACTGCATTCTTGAATGACAATATTGAGTGTATCTATATGGTACAACCAGAGGGGTTCATAGCCCAAGTCAAAAGCAAAAGGTTTACAAGCTGCAAAGGTTCAAATATGGACTCAAACATGCATCTCGATCTTGAAATGTAATATTTGATACCACGATCAAGTCATATGACTTTGAACAGAATTTTGATGAGCCTTGTGTATACAAGCGCGTCATTGACGGGAAGGAGATTTTTCTTCTTTTATACATCGATGATATTTTACTCATTGGGAATAATGTAAAGATATTACCGGACATGAAAATATGGCTAGCTAACCAATTCCAAATGAAAGATTTGGGAGGGGCAAGTTATGTTCTTGAGATACTTCAGGATCGCAAGAAAAGACTGTCAGCTATGTCTCAGACATCCTATATCGACAAGATCCTTGTGTGATTTGGGATGTAGAAATCCAAGAAAGGCAATTTGTCTTATCGACATGGAATTCATGTTAGTGTCTCTAAGACATGCCAATGATCCTAAACATGATTCTAGTGTGAATATAATCAAAAATAAGCTGCAGAATACTTACATTGATTTAGATGAGAAATTCAAAACTTTCTTTGTTGTAGATGCTCCAAGCCTTTGTGTTGAGTTCCAAACTCTTGGGTGAGTTTCCCTATCACCTTCAAAGACTCCAAAATGCTAGCTTTTGTTAGACAATTATGACCCATAGCATCACTATTTGTACAGATCATGGTGTTGTTGTACAAATTAACTATGTGATAAAGGAAATTGCTCTTTTATCATTTGTAATTAGATTACCAAGATGTATAAATGATAGAAGGTCCATATGATTAGTTCTGGATTGAGATGATATGGGACAATATCAATCCACGAAGGTTTAATCATTAAATATCCTTAGTTAGAGTATTATCGAGATTGGACATCGATAATGCGTAAAAGACTAGTATTACACTTATGCGCGTTGTGGGAGCATAACATCATAGTCTCATATATTTGGGTATAGGATACTCATGCAAGTGTAATAGGAGGTTTGTTTACCGATGGTACGGGAACAACTTCGCTCTGGATAGACCCCTCAGAATTCCATTGGTAGTATGACTATGTGTCTATGGAAGTCCGAATCAGGGTAGGTGTATTTGGTCTTAACCTGAGACTTGCACCGCTAATACTTGTGACAATCAATATACTTTGGTTTTGGTCCTCCAGGGCTTTAACCGATTCAGTGTACGCCTCTTCTAGGTATATTGAGAATCAAAGTGTATTCGGTGTGATGTCAGATGGAAGTATCACTCCAGTCATAGTGGAGATGATGATCATGTAGGATACAGAACTGGTTCTCTTGTATGCTGCAGCTATCGGGATATTATGACTAGGTCATGTTTTTCCGATTATAGAGACTAGTTACCAGAGATTCGATATGTGCTTTGTACGGGGCAGACATATTTCCATCCCCAGGCCTTGCACGTGACATTCGATGCTGGATCATAATACGCAATACTACGTATACTACGCCTGATATAGATCACATATTCCAGTAAGAATATTTCTAGAGAATTGGGTAGGCACGGTGCTTTGCTAGAAGCCAACCATGTCTTGTAAATCGGTAAAAACGTAGTACTAGGTACGTACGTGTTCAGATAGTCCGACGACTGGATTTACTGCCAACATATCCGGGGATCTCATTGGTTGCTTCCCGAAGATTCACCGATGACGTATGACTCGCACTTTATTAATCTGGAGGAATTACTAGTATTAAAATTGAAGGAATTGAAGACGGTGCAAGGCTCTGACTTCAAATATGTTTGTCATAAACATGTTCACTACTAGTATTAAAATTGGGTTTTAGATACTGAGTGTGGTACATAAATATATGCTGATGTGCAGAATCTGCTGAGAGCAGGATACTGACTTCAGATGAGATTGATCTGCGAATCGGAAACGGGACGAGAGTCGCTGTTTTAACCGTAGAAACCTAAGTTTAGGAACTACCTTTCGGTGTGTACTTAAATTAGGAACTGTTACAATGTAACTAGTTTGACTAGAAACATTATCTCTATATCAGAGTATAATCTGTTGCAGATATACCTTTATATTCTAGAACACTAAAATGTTTCATTTTATAAAGATGATATTGAGATAAGCACATTAGATGTGAATAACAGTATTTATATTTTGATTATAAATGAATTTCAAACATATGACATGACAAACAAATAGCTCATCTGATTCGATCAGAAGAGACTTAAATGTGGCATTGTTGTCTGGGAAACAATTAAGCAAGACTCGTATATCCTCACTTTTGAAGAGTGGGTACTAGGACATATTTGATTCTATTCAAATGATGTCTACGAATCTAGTTTATTGGGTAAAGTGCCTAAAACACCTTTTACTTGGTAAAAATGCAAGTGCCACCGATCTGTTAGCCATAGTTCATAGTGACGTAAGTGGGCCCATGTCTAGCTAGGCTAGAGGTGGATATGAATGTTTCGTGACCTTTACGGATGTGGCATCGCGTTATGGTTATTTGTTTCTTTTGAAACACGAATCAGAAACTTTTGATTAATTCAAATAGTTTCGACACGAAGTAGACAAACAAATTAGCTAAAGTATTAAACACCATGATTGGACCATGATGAAAATACTGAAGCAATAAGTTTCTCAAATACTTGAAAGAGTATAGTATTCTTTCAATGAGGACTCCTTCCGGAACACTCGTCAATTTGACGGTGTGTCCGAACGGAGAAACCGAATTTTGTTGGACATGATAAGGTTAATCATGAGTCGCTTTGAGCTACCATTTCCTTAAATGGTTACGCATTAAACAGTGCAAAAATTATTTTGAATAAGGTTCCATAAAATCTGTTAGACATACTTCATATTAGATATGAACAGGAAAGAAACTGGGTTTTCTCATTCCTGTAGATTTGGGTATGCTAGGCATATGTTTGGATGATACCAAACTAAAACCCAAATCGGATAAATGCCTAAGTTGTGGGTTATCCTAGGGTAACCAAAGTATAGTACTTATACAACTCACTAGAGAATAATGTAATTGTTGCTTGCCATACGGTTTTCCTAAGAGGAATACCGATATGCAGTGGTAAGTGGGAGGAAAGTAAAACTCGATGAAAATCGGAGTAATACTATTCAAGGCATTGATTCCTTAATGGAACACAAATAGTTCATCTAAGATGAAACTATACCAATAATCTTCGAATACACAAGAACCGCGTAAGTCGGAGAGAGTCAGAAAATAACCTGGGAGGTATGGGTTTCTGATCTCACCTCATAAAGATGTCAATCTTATTGAGGAACACGAACTGACTACGTATGATGAAGTGATACAAGGTATCAACTCCCTATTATGGTAAATGCCATGAAGTCTGAAATGGATTCCATGTATACCAACTAAGTTTGGACACTAGTTGTTGTACCGAAAGGCATTGTGCCTATTGGTACTATATTAGTCTTCAAGGAAGACATACATGGAAGGCAACATACCAACGTACAAGCTAGCTAGGCTGTAGCGAAAAAGGCATCGTTATCAATATTGTGTCGATTACGATGAAACTTTTTACTTGTTGCCATGGTTAAATCCATTTGGATAATGCTTGCTGATGCTGCATGTTTCATTCATGAAATATGGCAGCTGAATGCCAAAACCACTTTCCTTAACGGAAACCTTTTGGAGGATGTTTGCAACATCATGACGGTTTTGTCATACCAAAACGAGCAAACAAGGTTTGCAAGTTAATACGATCTATGAATGGATTGAAGCAAGCATTGCGTTCTTGGAACAATATCGTTATGATGTAATCATAATGGTACATGATTTGATTCAAAATGAAAATGATTCTTGTGTATATAAGGAGGTTAGTGGGAGCGCACTGACAGTGATTGTCCTAAGTAATGATGACATATCATTTCTTGGAAATGATATTCCCATAATAAAATCGGTGAAAACTTGGCTTTCATGAAAATTCTCCGTAGAATTCTTGGGAGAAACAACTTTTATTCTAGGAATAAGGATCTACTGGGATATATCTAAAAGTTGTTGCTACTCTCCGAGTACTCGTACATTGAAATAAATGTACGCGACCTGGTGTCTTATATACTTTGAGCATATGGAGTCACAATCAGGCCAATCCAAGTGATAGTCATGGGATTGATGTTAAGAACATCCTTGAGTATCTTAGAGGAACTAAGGATGCTTTCTTATACTACGGAGAAGGAGAACTTGAAGTGAATGGGTTCACTGCTGCAAGTTTCTAAACCGATATAAACGACTATAAGTCACAATAAAGGTACTATAAAGTTTGAATAACGGAACAGTGAGCTGGAAATCTTCCAAGCAAGATACTGTTACCGAATAAACAACAAAAGCGGAATATCGCTGCAGCTGAGGCAGCAATAGAAGCCTTTTGGATCGATAATAATCCTAATCAAATTAGGAGTAATTCTGTTAGCAGCTGAGCTAGGCTACAGCACAGGCTAAAGAATTAATGGTCTCATCAACGATCCAGATATATACTTCAAATATTCATTTGATTCGTTCGGATCATACATCGTGGCGATGTGATGATCGAATAAATCGCATAAGATGATAACCATGCAAATCCGCTGACGAAAGCATTTTCTCAACAGAAGTTTGAGCGAACCATACATAGTTCGGGTGTAAGACACTTGAGTGATTGGCTATAGGCCAAGTGGGAGATTGTTGGACAATTATGACCCAAAACATCACTATTTGTACAGATCATCGTGTTGTTGTACAAATTAACTATGTGACAAAGGAAATTGTTCTTTTATCATTTATAATTAGATTACCAAGATGTATAAATGATAGAAGGTCCATATGATTAGTTCCGGATTGAGATGATATGAGACAGTATCAATCCAAGAAGGTTTAATCATTAAATATCCCTAGTCAGAGTATTATCGAGATTGGACATCGATAATGCGTAAAAGACTAGTATTACACTTGTGCGCGTTGTGGGAGCATAACATCATAGTTCTCATATATTTGGGTATAGGATACTCATGCAAGTGTAATAGGAGGTTGTGTTTACCGATGGTACGGGAACAGCTTCGCTCTGGATAGAACCCTCGGAATTCCATTGGTAGTATGACTATGTGTCTATGGAAGTCCGAATCAGGGTAAGTGTATTTGGTCTTAACCTGAGACTTGCACCGCTAATACTTGCGACAATCAATATACTTTGGTTTTGGTCGTCCAGGGCTTTAATTGGTTATGTGTACGCCTCTTCTGGGTATATTGAGAATCGTAGTGTATTGGGTGTGATGTCAAGACGGAAGTATCACTCCAGTCATAGTGGAGATGATGATTACGTAGGATACGAAACTGGTTCTCTTGTATGCTGCAGCTATCATGATATTATAACTAGGTAATGTTTATCCGATTATAGAGACTAGTTACCAGAGATCCGGTATGTGCTTCGTACGGGGCAGACACATTTCCAGCCCCAGGCCTTGCACGTGACATCCGATGCTCGATCGTAATACGCAATACTAAGTATACTACGCCTGATATAGATCACATATTCCAGTAAGAATATTTCTGGAGAATTGGGTAGGCACGGTGTTTTGCTAGAAGCCAACCATGTCTTGTAAATCGGTAAAAACGTAGTACTAGGTACGTACGTGTTCGGATAGTCTGAAGACCGGATTTACTGCTAACATATCCGGGGATCTCATGGGTCGCTTCCCGAAGATTCACCGATGACGTATGACTCGCACTTTATTAATCTGGGATTAATTAGTAGAGAGAGAAAATTAATCTGGGATTAATTACTGAAATATTTTATCTAGGATAAAATATTATTTAAAGAGAGAGAACGATTAATTTGGAATTAATCGATAAAATAATATATTCGATATATTATAAAAAATTAGATTTCGACGCGGAATTAAAATTAGATTTTAATTCCGGCGAACGAGTTAATTTAGAATTAATTCGTTAGCGACGTGAATAGTAATTTTGCTAGGCATAATTATTTAATTACGTCGCAACGGAAAATTCGTTAATTCAGAATTAGTGAACTCGAGCCCGGGAGTGTTTGCGGGCCCACTCGCATTACGAATTCAAGTGCGGCCCACAAGTCACATCAAGCGTCAAATCACTAGTCAATCAAGTGATAGAAGTCACATCACTTTGAGTGAAGTGATGTTTGTCATCATTGATGTGAATAATGATGGAAATTGATGGAAGAGTGTTAGACACTCAAGTGTGATTGAAAGACATATACCATTATTTTATTAATTGGTATTTGACTTTTATTTTTGGTATTAGATATACAAAACACACAACACATTTTCTTACTACTCTCTCCCTCTCTTTTTCGGCAAAGGAGGCCAAACTCTCTCTTCTTCAATTTTTGGCTAGGCCGAAAATAATAAGAAATAAGGAATATTTGTGGCAAATCTTTCCATTTGCTAGCACATAAAGGGTCATCCAAGGTGATAGGGAAACCAACTTGTGAGCATGGAATCACATTTGCAAAGTATGGAGCTTGGAGCATCAATAGAGGACATCTATGGAGGTTGACCGAAAATTGGAGCACATCCAAGGAGCAAAACCGAGAGCTTCATGGAGCAAGGGCTTGTGTTCGTCGCGTCGCAAGTCTTAGGTTAAGACCACATACACCTACCCTGATTTGGATTCCCATAGACACATAGTCATAATACCAATGGGACTCCGAGGGGTCTATCCAGAGCGAAGCTGTTCTCAGACCAAAGGCTAACAGAACCTCCTATCACACTTGCATAAGTATCCAATACTTAAATATATGAGAACTGTACCATTAAGCTTCCATAACGCGCACAAGTATAATAGTACCCTATTCCGTATTATCGATGTCCAGTCTCGATAATACTACGACTATGGATATTTAATGATTAAACCTTTCATGTATTAATAATGTCTCACATCTTATTAGTCCGGTACTAATCATATGGACTTTTATTATTTATATATCCAATTAATCCAATTACAAAATGATAAAAGAGAAATTTCCTTTGTCACATAGTTAATTTGTACAAAGAACACCATGTCTTTTACAAATAGTGATGATATGGGTCATATTTGTCCAACAATCTCCCACTTGGCCTATAGCCAATAACTCTTGTGTCTAACACCTGAACAATGTATGAGTCACTCATACTTATGCTGAGATATCACTTTCGTCAGCGGATATCCAAGGTTATCATCTGAAATGATCTTGTCGATCTTGACATCACCACTATGTGTGATCTCACGAGTCAGATGAAACCGTCGAAGTACATACTTGGATCATTGATGAGTTCCTTACCCTGTATTGTAGCCTAGCTCAGCTGCTAACAGAACTACTCCAAATCCAATTAGGAATTTTATAGATCCAAAATGCTTCTTTTGCTACCTCATCCGCAGCAATGTATTCCCCTTTTGTTGTTGAATCGGCAACAATATCTTGCTTGGAAGATTTCCAGCTCACTATTCCGTTGTTCAAACAAAATATGTACCCTTATTGCGACTCACAGTCGTCTTTATCGATTTGGAAACTTACATCAGTGAACCCAGTCACCTCAAGTTCTCCATCTCCATAAACTAAGAAAGCATCCTTAGTTCGTCTAAGATACTAAAGGATATTTTTAACATCAATCCAGTGACCATCACCTGGATCGGCCTGATAGTGACTACAGATGCTCAAAGTATATAAGACACCAGGTCGCGTGCATGTCATGGCATACATGATCGATCCGACTGCTTAAGCGAACGAGATTCGATTCATTACATCTCTCTCATCTTGAGTTTTAGGACACATGTCCTTAGATAGAGAGACGCCATGTGACACTGGAAGCAGCCCATTCTGGGTCGATCCATGTTGAATCTCTTCAAAACTTTGTCAATGTACGAGTTCTTGGAGAGTGCCAACAACTTTTAGATCTATCCTAGTAGATCCTTATTCCTAGAATAAAGGTTGCCTCTCCCAAGTTTCTTATGGAGAATTTTAATGAAAGCTAAGCTTTCACCGATTTTAATATGGGAATGTCATTATTAAGAAGCAATACATCATCAACGTATAGGACAATCAATGTCAGTGCACTCCCACTAGTCTTATTATATACACAATAATCATCATCGTTTTGAATGAAACCATATACCATCCAAGAACGAAATCTTTGCTTCAATCCATAAATGGATCGATTTAACTTGCAAACCTTATTTGCATGTTTTGGCATGAAAAAACCGTCAGGCTATTGTATATAAACATCCTTCAAAAGGTTTCCGTTAAGGAAAGTAGTTTTGACGTTCATCTGCCATATTTTGTAATCGAAATATGCAGCATTAGCAAGCATTATCCGAATGGATTTTAATCATGTCAACGGGTAAAAGGTTTCGTCGTAATCGACACCATGTTGATGATGATACCCTTTCGCTATAAGCCTAGCTTTGTACGTTTGTATGTTACCATTCATGTATGTCTTCACCATGAAGACCCATTTGCTACCAATAGGCACAATGCCTTCTGGTACATCAACCAGTGTCTAAACTTGGTTGTATACATGGAATCCATTTCGGACTTCATGGCACATTGCCATAATGTGGAGTCGATACCTTATATCGCTTCCGCATACGTAGCCGATTTATTATCCTCAATAAGATTAATATTTACATGAGGTAATATTAGAAAACCATACCTCTTAGGTTATTTTCTGACTCTCTCCGACCTACGCGGTTCTTGTGTATTAGAAGATTGTGGAACAGTCTCATCCTTGATGAACTATTCATGTTCCGTGATGAGATTGGTGCCAGGAATAGTATCACTCCGACTTTCATCGAGTTCTACTTTCCTCCCACTTACCACTGCATTTAGGAATTCCTCTAAGGAAAACCGCATGGAGAGTAACAAATATTTTGTTCTCTTATGGGTTGTGGAAACAATATCCTTTGGTTTCCCTAGGATAACCAATTACAAATAAGCACTTATCTGATTTGGGTTCTAGTTTGGTACCATCCAAATATTTAATATATGCCCAACATCTCCAAATCTTCAGGAATGTGAAACTCAGTTTCTTTCCTGTCCATATTTCATATGGAGTCTGTCCAACAGACTTTGATGGAACTTTATTCAAAATAAGTATTGCACTGTTCAATGCGTATCCCTTGAAGGAAATTGGTAGCTCAGTACGACTCATCATTAACCTTACCATGTCCAACAAAGTTTGGTTTCTCTGTTCGGACACACCTTTCATTGAGGTGTTCCGGGAGGAGTCTAATGTGAAAGAATACCATACTCTTTCAAGTAATCAAGAAACTCATTGCTTAAGTATTCTCCATCACGGTCCGATCGTAATGTTTTAATATTTTTGCCGGTCTGTTTTTCTACTTCGTGTTGAAACTCTTTGAATTTATCAAATATTTTCGACTTGTGTTTCATAAGATACACATAACCATAACGCGATGCAACATTCATAAAGGTTACAAAGTATTCATATCCATCTCAAGCCTGGCTAGATATGGGCCCACATACATCACTATGATCGAGGGCTAACAGCTTAGTGGCACGTACACCCTTACCGCTAAAAGGCGTTTTAGGCATTTTACCTAATAAACAAGATTCACAGACATTATTTGAATTGGAATGAAATCCGTCCAAGTATCCATTCCTCCAAATAGTGGATATACGAGTCTTGTTAATGCGTCCCAGACCACAATGCCACAAATAAGTCTCATTAGAATTACTCAATTTGAGCTTTTTGTTTGTCATGTTATATGTTTGAGATTCATTTATATTCAAAATATAAAGACTATTATTAACATCTGCTGTACATATCAAAATGTTATCTTTATATAAACAACACCTAGTGTTCTAGAATACAAAGTACACCTGCAACAGGTTAAACAAAATGCAGAGATGATGTTCCTTAGTCAAACTAGGTAAAAAATAACAGTCACCTAATGTAATTACATGCCCTAAGGGCAGATACAAAACATAGGTCCTAACGACCAAAACAGCGACTCTCGTCCCGTTTCCGACTCGTAGGTCGATCTCGTCTGAAGCCAGTATCCTGCTAATCAGTAGATCCTGCACACCAGTACATATGTGAGTACCACATCCAGAATCAAAAATCCAATTTTAAAACTAGTAGTGGACATGTTTATAACAACATACCTGAAGCCGGAGCCTTGCCCGTCTTCACTTCCTCCAACTCCACCTTGTACTCATGGCAGTCACGTTTCTAGTGACCCTATTTGCCACAATCTAGGCAGACGTCTTGGGATATGTCCTTACTCTTCCCAGAAGACTGTGATGATTTAGCCTTGCCCTTTTTCTTCCTTTTCTTCACACCCCCAGAAGCCTTCGGCCAAGCCTTGGCCATCTGGGATGTCGAAGTAAGGTGCGCCTCGTGCTTTTTGCCCTTCAGAAGATCTGGCTCTGCTTCTTTCAGCATCTCCAATAACTCTCCAAAAGTTTTCTCTTGGTTCATCATATTATAGTTTATGATGAACTCGCCCCAGCAGTCGGGCAAAGATTGTAAGATCAAATCTATAGAAGTCTCGGCATCAAAGGTTATGCCCAGCTGACCTAACTGTTCGATGTCAGCAATCATCTGCGACATATAATGCTTGACAGACGTACCCTCTGACATACGTGAGCGAAAAAGCTTCTTGTGAAATTCGTGCTTATGAGATCTAAGATTAGATCTGTGATGATCCTTCAATTTCAACATCATACGATAAGGATCCAATCCTTTGCTCTGACGATGAAATTTAGGATTCATTACGGCAACCATGATGGATTGAGCACTAAAGTTATCATCACGATGAGTCTTCCAAATCTCATGCTCTACTATTTGCTCAACTTCAGGCTTAGGCCCGAGAGGTTTCTCTATAACATAGAGTAACTTCTCAGCCCCTATGACTATCCTAAGGTTCATCTCCCATTCTGGAAAATTGGAGCCGTTAAAGACATTATCGCCCATGATGATGTCCCCAACGCTAATCTTTCCAGCCATCTCGATTGCAATAGTCCAACTATTCAATCAAGGATTTCGAGTACACTCAAAATGTAATGGTTACTGTAGTCTAACTATATAACCAACTACAAATGGAATATTGTCTTGTACAGTCTAACTGTTCAAAGAAAGCAATATTTGATATTAGTCCAACTAATATATTTATAACAATGATAAATAAATTAAAAGAGCGCGTGTAAGCAAATATTAAATGAAATTGAAAATTTAATACTGGCCTCCCACTAATTTTCGGCGAGCCTCTAACCCTCTGTGGAGTACTCAGGAAACCTAGTTTCCGAGTGGGCGAGGATCCCGTTAAATAACACACAACCTTGACTTTGGCCAACAAGCTTCATGAAACTTAACTAGGTATATCTCTAAGATCAATTGGATCCCAACCAATTCCTAGATCCGGTAGGTGGACCTCCAAGTCCGAGATATATATCCAATATATATATTTCCTAACATTTTCCTCTGAATCAACTAAGCCTTGGCTTTGGCTCAACAAGATTAATGATTCCAGTTAAGCGCGAACCATTGTTAGTGGGAAAGCTTCGTAATCCACGTCGATGAACTAGAAGTGACCTTGACTTTGGCCAACAAGTCATAACCGCCCAATACATGCGATATAGAACAAAGCTTTCTTGGTTCAAACACATCCGCGATGAACAATGGTCTTGACTTTGGCCAACAAACCAATGCCAATCTTGGATCTTGAGAGAGAACCACTCAATGGAAGGAAAAACGCTTAATATTTGAGTGAGGGTTTTTTCGCGTAAATTGGCAACCAATTTATTATCTTTGATTAGGTCTCATCATACACCCTTAAACATGCATTCTAAAAGCATAATAAGGCACAAATAAAATTAATAATGATATGCGGATGGATATATAACAATTTATTCCTAGAACAAATCTCTTCATTTTCTCTCTCCCGCTAGCATTATACATACTTCTACCCAATTACATAATACATTAAAGAAACCTCATTTACATCGAGGGAAATTGGTGCTAAGAGAAATATAAATAGTATAAGAGGTGAAAGGCTGGACACGCAAGTCCAATTTAATAAATAAGTACCATACTTACAATAATTTCCAAAATTGCCCCCACCCATCTAATATCCATCTGATATACATTTTTCATAAAAATACATCCAAGTATTCACACAAAGCATGCTGTCAATCAATCTAATCCAATTAATTAATCTTTGATTAATGACCATCCAATATTCGTACAACGATTTGATTTGTGCGAGTCCAACTCGTTTAAGAATAAATTCTCAAAGTACATATTCTTTAATTATATCGAACTATAATTTTAAATCCAATTTAAATTGTATCCAATACTAATTCATATTTAATTCCAAATTAAATAATTACACTTACTTTAGTGCCTTTTAGACTTAGATTCTAAATCTAATGTAAATGGGTCTCAAAGGCCTAATTAGTATCCAATATTATTTAATTAAAGTCCAATGGGCTTTCAATTAATTATTTAGGCATGGGCTTTGGCCATTATGGATCAAACCCAAGATGCCAAGGCCCAATTAGGAATCACTCTATGCCAAAAATCATGTTTGGACTTTATGGAAATGGTTTTAGGCCCAATTGGATCCAACCCAATTGTCCAAAACCATACTTGGCCCAACCAAGCCCATTAAGCCCAATTACATCAAATTAGCCCAATCTAATTTTAAAGACTAATTTATTTTTAACATAATATTCCAAATATCACATTAATTTTATTAAAGTGTAATTACCATAATTAATCAATTAATCTAATATTTTCAAAACACTAATTAATCCAATTAATCATGCTCGACATTTCTAATTCATGTCCAACACAAATTGAAGCAAAATCAATTCTACAACATGCTCAATCTCACGGCAATGGGCATAAAATAACACTCAATTTGATTTCAATCCAATTAAATCAACATACAGATTTATATTATGCCATAAACTCATCCAATGGTCTAATTAACAAAAAATCACAATGAGATTACAAGGGCTTATTTTCGGCCATGTGAAGGATTTTAGGGAAAAATAAATCTAATCAATTTTCTCAAATCCTATGATGCACAAATCCAATTCATCATCATCAAAACACAACCAAACAACCAATTTTGAAAAAAATCATATTCCAAGCACAAAATCCCCAAATAAAGTCTATAAACCCTAAACTCAAATCATGCTTAGATAAGGCTCATGATACCATTGTTAGTGTCTCTAAGACATGCCAAGGATCCTAAACATGATTCTAGTGTGAATATAATCAAAAATAAGTTGCGGAATACTTACATTGATTTGGATGAGAAATTCAAAACTTTCTTTGTTGTAGATGCTCCAAGCCTTTGTGTTGAGTTCCAAACTCTTGGGTGAGTTTCCCTATCACCTTCAAAGACTCCCAAAGTGCTAGCTTGATCAAAATTTGAAAGAAAATTTTGCCCTCCAAGAGTTGCAAGTTTCGGCCAAGGGAGAAGAAAAGAGAGAGATGCTTTTCACTTTCCAAAAGTCAATGATGTATGATACAAAGCTTTTCCAAGAAGCTTTAGATGTGTGTAAAATTGCATTAAATGCAACCAACAACTTCCATCACACATGTGACATGTTGATGTAAGTTAGTGGGTGCCACCACTTTGAATTCAAAATTCAAGTTGGCTTATACTACACTCTCTGGGCCCAGTTCGTTTAATCAGACTAAACAAGTTTTCCGTCGCTACGTAATTAAATCTAATTTAATTAAATAATAATACCTAGTAAAATTATTACGGAAGTCGCTCGCGAATTAATTCCAAATTAATTCGTTCGCTTGAATTAAAATTCAATTTTAATTCCGTATTGAAATCAAATTTCAATTAATATATCTAATATATTATTTTAGCCCAATTAAATAAGTTAAATAGAAAAATCCAATTTAACTAGTAAATTTATTTTGCCGATTAATTTCAAATTAATCGCGTTTTCTCTTCTCGACGAATTAATCCCAGATTAATTCTTGCCGCAATTAATCCCAAATTAATTTTCTCTCTCATAGTTAATCCCAGATTAATTCTGTTCGAGTCATATCTCATCGGTGAATCTTTGGGAAGTGACCCAAGAGATCCCTGGGTGTGTTGGCAGTAAATACGGTTGTCGGACTATCCGACACGTGCGTACCCAGTACCACATTCTTACTGATTTACAAGACATGGTTGGCTTCTAGCAAAGCATCATGCCTACCCAATTCTCCAGAAATATATTCAACATGTAATATATATATATAATCTGTATCAGGCGTAGTATACAATGTATTGAGTAATACGATCCAGTATCAGATGTCACATGCTAGGCTTGGGCCTGGAAATATGTCTGCCCCGTACGAAGCATATATCGGATCACTATCAACTAGTCTCTGTAATCGGATAATCATGACCTAGTCATACTATCCCGATAGCTATAGCATTTAAGAGTACTAGTTCTGTATCCCTGCGTGATCATCATCTCCATATGACTGAAGTGATAGTTCCATCTTGACATCACACCCAATACACTACGATTCTCAGTATACCCAGAATAGGCGTACACAGAACCTGTTAAAGCTCCGGACGATCAAAACCAAAGTATACTGATTGTCGCAAGTATTAGCGATGCAAGTCTCAGGTTAAGACCACATACACCTACCCTGATTCAGATTCCCATGGACACATAGTCATAATACCAATGAGACTCCAAAGGGTCTATCCAGAGCGAAGCTGTTCCCGGTCCAACGGCTAACAGAACCTCTTATCACACTTGCATAAGTATCCAATACTTAAATATATGAGAACTGTGCCGTTAAGCTTCCATAACACGCACAAGTGTAATACTAGCCTATTCCGCATTATCGAAGTCCAGTCTCGATAATACTACGACTAGGGATATTTAATGATCAAACCTTTCGTGGATTAATATTGTCTCACATCTTATTAATCCGGTACTAATCATATGGAATTTTATCATTTATATATCCAAGTAATCCAATTACAAAATGATAAAAGAGCAATTTTCTTTGTCACATAGTTAATTTGTACAAAGAACACCATGTCTTTTATAAATATTGATGATATGGGTCATATTTGTCCAACAATTCACTTGTCAAAGGAATAGTCTCTTAAGACACTTCAAGATGTTGAGGAAATGAGACATATCCTATATGCCTCAACAGTTGGTAGTCTCATTCATGTATGTTATACTACGCCCAAGACTTGACATCTGTTTTACAGTGAGAGTAGTCGGTATGTTTCAGTCTAACCTAGGATTAGATCATTGGGTGGCTATGAAACACATTCTCAAGTATCTTAAGAGAACGAGAGATTATATGCTTGTATATTCCAGTGAGGATATGATCCTAAGGGGATATAC
Organism: Zanthoxylum bungeanum; assembly: GCA_019454045.1. Classification (NCBI taxonomy): domain Eukaryota; kingdom Viridiplantae; phylum Streptophyta; class Magnoliopsida; order Sapindales; family Rutaceae; genus Zanthoxylum; species Zanthoxylum bungeanum. Next base: position 52,148 of record SKCR01040865.1, on the reverse strand, counting down.
GAACTATGATTTTCAGACATATGTTTATTCTACGGAATCAACATCTAGATCAGTGTTTACCCTAGGTGGTGGGGCTATAGTTTGGCGGAGTATAAAGTAATCTTGCATTGCTGACTCCACCATGGAGTCTGATATGTAGCAGCTTGTGAAACAACTAAGGAAGCAGTCTGGCTCTGTAAATTCTTAGGATATCTGGAAGTTATTCTAGATATTTATAAACCACTCACACTTTATTGCAATAATAGTGGTGCAGTGGAAAATTCAAAAGAACCAAGAAGCCACAAGAGGGGAAAGCATATAGAGAGGAAATATCATCTCATCAGGGAGATAGTACACATATGAGACGTTACTCTCACAAAGATTACATCCGCAGAGAACCTGGCTGATCCATTTACAAAGACCTTGTCGGCTAAAGTGTTTGAAGGTCACCTAGATGGTCTAGAATTACGTGACATGTCTCATTTACTCTAGTGCAAGTGGGGGATTGTTGGGATATATGCCCTAGAGCTTCATGTAATGTAAACGATTTTATATGTTATGAAATAAAATGATACATTATTTATTTATCAAAGTGTTTGTTTAATTTTCGCATATTGTAAATTATCTTGATTACCCTATATTACACATGTACCTTCGGACTTAGTGTATGAGTGTCATACAAAAGAGGATTTAATTCTGAAATTGGTAATTTAAAATAGTCCATAGAGAGCAAACAAAGCGGATACTTTGTTTGTGGTTTACCTATAGCTGCGGTCCATTATATAATTATATGGCGACCTTGATCCGGGATCGTCCATGTGGATACATGAGAATGAAGGCACCATGTATGATGTGATCATATAGGACTGGACCCAGATAGAAATGACATTCTTATAATATCCGTTAAATAAATAAATTCTTTTTGATCTACTAGATTGTCATATATGAATTGATCTTAATCCTAAGTATACTACAAACTCTTACATGACAGGCTATGTCCTTTGATTTACAAAGATGAGGTTGGTTTAGCAGCCCCGACCAATAGCTACGTACTTTGGGGGCATGGTCTGGTGGGTAGCTGAAGACGTTTTACATAGACATGGAGTTCACTCCTTCTTGCGAGAAGTAGAAGAGTATATTTCTTAAGGGTTGATTCGGTACTTGAATGGTTAGAGCGCTCAAGTCTTTCTATTACGAATAGAAAGATTAAAATTCATAATCGTTATGAATAAATATTTCATTAAAGAATCAATGGTACTTAAGGTAAAAATAATTAGAGGTGTATAACGAACATTATGACTCGACTCTAATTATGAGATACTCGTGAAGGGTCAATTCGTATGTAGTGACTATATCGATGAACATCGACTTGGTTCGGCTTGATATACCATCTGCGGCAACGAGGGTGCAGCTTCGGGTTTTAGTAGAATAACCTGGAGTTAATAATTCAGAATATATATTGCAAATTCAATTCTTACCTCCCACTATTTTTCGGCGAGCCTCTAACCCTCTGTCGAGTACTCGGGAAATCGTGTTTCCTAGTGGGCTAGGATCCCGTTAAATATCACACAATCTTGACTTTGGCCAACAAATTGTATGATAATTAACTAGGTAGATCTCTAAGATCAATTGGATCCAATCCAATTCCTAGAGCCAGTAGGGGGACATCCAAGTCCGAAACATATATCTTATATATGCCAATATATCCAATATATTGCCTAACCTTTTTCCTCTGAATCAACTAAGCCTTGGCTTTGGCACAACAAACTTAGTGATCCCAGTCAAGTGCGACCCATTGACCATGGAAAACTTCGTAATCAATGTCGATGGACAAGAAGTGGTCTTGACTTTGGCCAACAAACCACAACTTGGACAAGACACTGATATAGAACAAAGCTCTCGTGATTCAAACACATCCTCGACAGACAAAGGCCTTGACTTCTGCCAACAAACCAATGCCGTCTTAGATCTTGAGTAAGAATCACTCAATGGAAGGAAAAACTCTTAATATTTTACGAAGGGTTTTTCGTGTGCAAATTGGCAACCAATTTATTATCTTTGTTAAGGTCTCATCATCATACACCCTTAAACATGTAATCTAAACACATAATAAAGTGCGTATAAATAAATAATAATGATATGCGGATGGATACTTAACACATGATCCTAGATCAATTCTCTCCCTTTCCTCTCTCCCGCTAGCACAAATATTTCTTCTACCTGTTACACTACACTTCTAAAGAAACCTCATTTACATTGAGGGGAATAGGTGAGAAGAGAATACAATGAGAAAGAAGGTAATAAGGCTGGACACGCAAGTCCAATTAATAAATTCCAAATTTATTACAACAATTTCTAAAATTGTCCCACCCATCTAATATCCATCCGATATACATTATTCATGCATCGCAACCATGTATTCACACAAGCATGTTATCAATCAATCTAATCAAATTAATTAATCTGATAATTAATGACCATCCAATGTTCAAACAACGATTTGATTTTGCGCGAGTCAAACTCGTTTTTGCGAATAAGTACTCAAAGTACGAATTCTCGAATTAAATTAAACTACAAAATTAAATCCAATTCAATTTGTATTTAATATTAATTCGTTATTTAATTCCAAATTAAATACTACACTTTATTAATAAACATTTACGACTTAAATTCCAAATTTAATCGCTACGGGTCTCAAAGCCCGATAAACGTCCAACGTTAATTTAATTAAAGTCCAATGGGCTTTTAATTAATTTCTTTAAGGCGTGGACTTTTGGTCAACTCGGGTCAAACCCAATAACCAAAGTCCAATCAAAGAGTAACCCCATATGCCTAGAAATCAATTTAGGCCCATTAGGCCCAATTAAACTTTAAAGGTCCATTAGTCGCATTTGGGCTTTATGGATGGGATTTTGGGCCCAATTGGATCCAACCAATTTAGCCTAAACCTAACTTGGTACAACCAAGCCCAATAAGCCCAAAAATAACTAAATTACAAAAACCCAATTCACAATTCAATTACACAAAGTGTACAACACAATTAATTACCCAAATCAATATTTCCAAAACACAAATTTGTCTAATTAATCATGCTCTTTTACAACAAAACATGTCCAACACATTTTATCAAAAAATCAAACCCATTTTCATTCTATTCTACTCTCGGCAATTTGGGCAATTTGTGTCCGATTCAGTTTCAATCCAATTAAATCCACAATCGACATTAAATCAACATTTCCCAATCGTTTCAAGTCATCCAATGATCAACGAAAAAAAATTACCAAGAATTAGGGCAACTATCCATTCGGCCGGCCAAGCCATCAAAATTGGGGAAAATTGTTCCAAACAAAATTTAATCAAATTGATCCAATCAATCATCAATTAAAACACATTTAAGCATACTAATTCATCCAATTTCATTAAATCATGCTCAAATTCATTTTACCCAATTTTAAGCCCTAAAATATTTTCATGCTCAACCTTGCTCTGATACCATTGTTAGAATTCTCTAAGCTTCCCAAGATCATTTCAAGTAATGAAAATAAGTGCGAATACAACGAGGGAGTTGCGGAATACTCACATCGAGCGGTTGAGCGACGCGGCAATGAACAAAAATCAAATTCTGCTCACTGTCATGGTCACGGTAGTGGCTGCTGTTCTTCCTCCAAGATGCGGCTTTGGTGCTCCTTGAACAAGCTCCAAGCTTCGTCAAATGATTCCAAGCTCATGGGTGGAATTCCCTATCACCTTCGCATGACTTCGTAGTGTGCTAGCACTCCCGATTTTGCCACAAAATCGTGACCTTTTGCTTCCCTTTTTTCTTCTTGGCTCACTGCAGTGGGCTGCCAAAACCAGTAGAAAAACAACCCCTCTTGGGCGAGAATGATGAGAAGAAAGAGAAGAGAGAATTGTGAGTGTTGGTTGCCAAAAGTGTATCTAATACACATTTGTTAATTTCAAATTCATTTACCATGAATTTGGCTTTCAAAAAGTCAAGCAATAAATGCTTGTCAACCACACACATCACTTCCCATCAATAAGTGAATAGTGACTGGCGTCAATCACTCAAAGTGAAAGACATCTATCACTTGATTGAAGAATGATGTGACGCTAGATGCGACTAGCGATTTGATGCTTGATTTGACTTTCGTGCCGCACTCGAATTCGAAATGCGAATGCGCTCACAACAATCCCGGGCTCGGGTTCGCTAATTCCAAATTAACGAATTTTTCGTTGTGACGTAATTAAAAGATTATGCCTAGCGATATCATTATTCACATCGCTAACGAATTAATTCTAATTAATTCGTTCGCCCGAATTAAAATCTAATTTTAATTCCGCGTCGAAATCCAATTTCGTATAATATATCGAATATATTAATTAATCGATTAATTCCAAATTAATCGTTATCTCTCTTTAAATGATATTTTATCCCAGATAAAATATCTCCGTAATTAATCCCAGATTAATTTTCTCTCTCATCTAATTAATCCCAGATTAATTAAAAGTGCGAGTCATACGTCATCGGTAAATCTTCGGGAAGCGACCCATGAGATCCCCGGATATGTTGGCAGTAAATTCGGTCGTCGGACTATCCGAACACGTAAGTACCTAGTACTACGTTTATACCGATTGACAAGACAAGGTTGGCTTCTAGCAAAGCGTCATGCCTACCCAATTCTCCAGAAATATCCTTATAGGAATATAAGGATCTATATCAGCCGTAGTATACATAGCATTGCGTGTGTCGATCCAGTATCGAATGATCACGTGCTAGGCCTAGGGCTCGAATTGTGTCTGCCCCGTACGAAGTACATATCGGATGTCTGGTAACTAGTCTCTATAATCAGATATACATGACCTAGTCATAATATCCCGATAGCTGCAGCATTTAAGAGAACCAGTCCCGTATCCTACGTGACCATCATCTCCACTATGACTGGAGTGATACTTCCGTCTTGACATCACACCCAACACACTACGATTCTAGATATACCCAGAAGAGGCGTACATAGAAACCGGTTAAAGCCCTGGACGACCAAAAACAAACTATATTGATTGTCGTAAGTATTAGCGGTGCAAGTCTTAGGTTAAGACCAAATACACCTACCCTGATTTCGGACTTCCATAGACATATAGTCATACTACCAATGGAATTCCGAGGGGGTCTATCCAGAGCGAAGCTGTTTCCTGTACCATCGGTAAAACACAACCTCCTATTACACTTGCATGAGTATCCTATACCCAAATATATGAGAACTATGTCGTTGTGCCCTCACAACGTGCACAAGTGTAATACTAGTCTTTTACACATTTATCGATGTCCAATCTCGATAATACTCTGACTAGGGATATTTAATGATTTATTCTTCGTGGACTGATACTGTCTCATATCATTCTCAATCCAGGAACAAATCATAGGGACCTCCTATCATTTATATATCTTGGTGATCTAATCACAAATGATAAGAGAGCAATCTCATTTGTCACATAGTTAATTTGTACAACAACACCATGATCTGTACCAATAGTGACGCTATGGGTCATAATTGTCCAACACACGCTTAACTGGAATCATTAAGCTTATTGAGCCAAAGCCAGTACTTAGTTGATTCAGAGGAAAATGTTAGGAAATATATATTGGATATATATCTTTGACTTGGAGGTCCACCTACCGGATCTAGGAATTAGTTGGGATCCAATTGATCTTAGAGATCTACCTAGTTAAGTTTCATACAGCTTGTTGGCCAAAGTCAAGGTTGTATCTTATTTAACGGGATCCTAGCCCTCTAGGAAACTAGGTTTCTCGAGTACTCCACATAGGGTTAGAGGCTCGCCGAAAAATAGTGGGAGGCTAGTATTAAATTTGTAATTTCGTTTAATACTTGCTTACACACGCTCTTTTAATTATTTATCGTTGTTATAAATACATATTAGTTGGACTAATATCTTTTATTGCTTTCTATGAACAGTTGGACTGCACTTAAAATACTACTCCACTTGTAGTTGGTATATAGTTGAACTATAGTAACCATTACATTTTGAGTGTACCCGAAATTGTTGATTGGATAGTTGGACTATTGCAATCGAGATGGCTGGAAAGATTAGTGTTAAGAGACATAATCCTGGGTGAAAATGTCTTTAACGACGTAAATTTTTTAGATTGGGAAATGAATCTCAGGATAGTCCTGGGAGCTGAGAAGTTACTCTATTGGATAGAGAAACCTCTCGGACCCTAAGCCCGGAGTTGAGCAAATAGTAGAGCATGAGCTTAGGAAGACTCATCGTGATGATAACTTTAGTGCTCAATCCGTTATGCTTGCCGCAATGACTCATTAATTTCGTCGTCAGAACTAAGGATTAGATCCTTATACCATGATGTTGAAATTAAAGGATCTTCATAGATCTAACCTTAGATCTTAGAAGTAAGAATTGCAAAAGAAGCTCTTTCGCTCGCGTATGTCAGAGGGTACATTTGTCGACACTAGGTGTCGTACATGATTGCTAACATCGAACAACTAGGTTAGCTGGTCATTACCTACGAGGCCGAGACTTCCATAGATTTGATCTTACAATCTCTGCCCGAATGTTGGGGCGGGTTCATCATGAACCAAGAGAAAACTCTTAGAGAGTTAATGGCTATGCTCAAGGAGGCAGAGCCAGAGCTTCCAAAAGGGCAAGAAGCACAAGGCGCATCTTACTCTCGAACCGAAGGCTTCTGGGGGTGTGAAGAAAAAAGGGCAAAGGCAAAATCGTCACAGTCTTCTAGGAAGACAAATGACATATCCCAAGATTTCTGCCTAAATGACATATCCCAAAATCGTCACAGTCATGTGCAAGGCCTGAGGCTGGAATTGTGTGTGCCCCGTACGAAGCACATATCAGATCTCTGGTAACTAGTCTCTATAATCAAATAAACATGACCTAGTCATGAAATCCCGATAACTGCAGCATAAAAGAGCACCAGTTTCGTATCCTACGTGATCATCATCTCCACTATGACTGGAGTGATACTTCCGTCTTGACATCACACCCAATACACTACGATTCTCAATATACTTAGAAGAGGCGTACACAGAACCTGTTAAAGCCCTGGACGACCAAAACCAAAGCATATTGATTGTCACAAGTATTAGCGGTGCAAGTCTCAGGTTAAGACCAAATACACCTACCCTGATTCGGACTTCGATAGACACATAGTCATACTACCAATGGAATTCCGAGGGGTCTATCCAGAGCGAAGCTGTTCCCGTACCATCGGTAAACACAACCTCCTATTACACTTGTATGAGTATCATATACCCAAATATATGAGAACTATGTCGTTATGCTCCCACAACGCGCACAAGTGTAATACTAGTCTTTTAAACATTATCGATGTCCAATCTCGATAATACTCCGACTAGGGATATTTAATGATTAAACCTTCATGGATTGATACTGTCTCATATCATCTCAATTTGGAACTAATCATATGGACCTTTCATCATTTTATACATCTTGGTAATCTAATTACAAATTATAAAAGGGCAATTTCCTTGTCACATAGTTAATTTGTACAATAACATCATGATCTGTACAAATAGTGATGCTATGGGTCATAATTGTCCAACAATCTCTCACTTGGCCTATAGCCAATCACTCAAGTGTCCTACACCCGAACTATGTACGGTTCGCTCAAATTTCTGCTAAGGAAATGCTTTCGTCAGCGGATTTGCAGTATTATCATTTGATGCGCTTTATTCGATCATCACATCGCCACGATGTATGATCCGAACGAATCAGATGAATATTTGAAGTATATATCTGGATCGTTGATGAGACCATTAATTCTTTAGCCTGTGCTGTAGCCTAGCTCAGCTGCTAATAGAACTATTCCTAATCTGATTAGGATTATTATCGATCCAAAGGCTTCTATTGCTGCCTCAGCTGCAGCAATATTCCGCTTTTGTTGTTTATTCGGTAATAGTATCTTAGTTGGATGATTTCCAGCTCACTGTTTCGTTATTCAAACTGTATAGTACCTTTATTACGACTAATAGTCATTTTTGTCGGTTTGGAAACTTGCAGAGGTGATCCCAGTCACTTCAAGTTTTCCTTCTCCATAGTATAAGACATCATCCTTAGTTCGTCTAATAAACTTAAGGATGTTCTTAATATCAATCCAGTGATTATCACATGGATTGGCCTGATTGTGACTCCATATGCTCAAAGCGTATGAGACACCAGGTCGCGTATACTTTTCAATGTACAAATTCTCGGAGAGTACCAACAAATTTTAGATCTATTCCAGTAGATATTTATTCCTAGAATAAAGGTTGTCTCTCCCAAGAATTCTACGGAGAATTTTCTTGAAAGCCAAGCTTTCACTGATTGTATTATGGGAATATCATTTCCAAGAAATGATATATCATCATTATATAGGACAATCACTGTCAGTGCGCTCCCACTAACCTCCTTATATACACAAGAATCATTTTCGTTTTGAATTAAATCATAAACCATTATGATTACATCAATACGACAGTTCCAAGAACGCTATGGTTGCTTCAATCCATCCATGGATCGAATTAACTTGCAAACCTTGTTTGCTCGTTTTGGTACGACAAAACTGTCAGGATGTTATAAACATCCTCTAAAAGGTTTCCTTTTAAGGAAAGCGATTTTGATGTTCCTGCTACCATATTTCATAAATGAAACATGCATCATTAGCAAGCATTGTCCAAATGGATTTAACCATGACAACAGGTAAAAAGTTTCATCGTAATCGACACAATGTTGATAACGATACCTTTTCGCTACAAGCCTAGCTTAGTATGTTGGTATGTTGCCTTCCATACATGTCTTCCTTGAAGACTTATATAGTACCAATAGGCACAATGCCTTCCGGTACATCAACTTGTATCTAAACTTGGTTGGTATACATGGAATCTATTTCAGACTTCATGGCACTTTGCCATAATAGGGAGTCGATACCTTGTATCACTTCCTCATACGTAGTTAGTTCGTCTTCCTCAATAAGATTGACATCTTTATGAGGTGAGATCAGAAACCCATACCTCTCAGGTTGTTTTCTGACTCTCTCCGACTCACGATGTTCTTGTGTATTCGAAGATTATTGGTATAGTTTCATCCTTGAGGAACTATTTGTGTTCCATTAAGGAATTGGTGCCTAGAATAATATTACTCCGATTTTTATCGAGTTTTACTTTCCTCCCACTTACCACTGCATATCGGTATTCCTCTTAGGAAAACCGCATGGTGAGCAACAATTAAATTGTTCTCATGTGAGTTGTATAAGTACTATACTTTTGGTTTCCCTAGGATAACCTACAACTTAGGCACTTATCCGATTTGGGTTCTAGTTTGGTATTATCCAAACATATGCCTAGCATACCCAAATCTTCAGGAATGAGAAAACTCGGTTTCTTTCCTGTTCACATCTAATATGAAGTCTGTCTAACATATTTTTATGGAACCTTATTCAAAATAAGTTTTGCACTGTTTAATGCGTATCCCTAGAAGGAAATGGTAGCTCAGAGCGACTCATAATTAACCTTACTATGTCCAACAAGGTTCGGTTTCTTTGTTCGGACATACCGTCAGACTGACGTGTTCCGGGAGGAGTCCTCATTGAAAGAATACTATACTCTTTCAAGTATTCGAGAAACTTATTGCTTAAGTATTTTCCATCAGGGTCTAACTGTGATGGTTTTAATACTCTTGCCGATCTGTTTGTCTACTTCATGTCGAAACTCTTTGATTTCATCAAAAGTTTCCGATTCGTGTTTCATAAGAAACACATAACCATAACATGATGCCACATCTGTAAAGGTTACGAAGTGTTCATTTCCACCTCTAGCCTAGCTAGATATGGGCCCACTTACGTCACTATGAACGAGGGCTAACAGATAGGTGGCACTTGTACTTTTACTAAGTAAAAGGTGTTTTAGGCACTTTTCCCAATAAACTAGATTCGTAGACATTATTTGAATAGAATCAAATCTGTCCTAGTATCCACTCTTCAAAAGTGTGGATATACGAGTCTTGTTAACTGTGTCCTAGACAACAATGCCACTTATAAGTTTCAACTGATTAATTCAGTTTGAGCTATTTGTTTGTCCTGTTATACGTTTGAGATTTATTTATATTCAAAATATAAATACTGTTATTCACATCTAATATGCTTATCTCAATATCATCTTTATAAAATGAAACACTTTAGTGTTCTAGGATATAAAGGTATACCCGCAACGGGTTAAACCATGATATAGAGATAATATTTCTAGTCAAACTAGTTACATTGTAACAGTTTCCTAATTTAAGTACACACCCAAAGGGTAGTTCTTAAACTTAGGTATCTACGGTTAAAACAGCGACTTTCGTCTCGGTCTCAATCCGAAGATAAATCTCAACTGAAGTCAGTATCCTGCTAATCAGCAGATTCTGCACACCAATACATATTTATGTACCACATCCAGTATCTAAAATCCAATTTTAATACTAGTAGTGAACATGTTTATGACAAACATATTTGAAGTCGGAGCCTTGCACCGCCTTCTCTTCCTTCATGTCTGCCTTGTCCATACGTCAGTCACGCTTCTAGTGACCCCGTTTGCCACAGTTTTGGTAGACATCTTTGGATATGTCCAATGTCTTCCCAGAAGATTATAATGACTCTGCCTTTGCCCGTTTTCCACACCCCAGAAGCCTTTGGCCAAGCCTTGGCCATCTGGGATGTCGAAGTAAGATGCGCCTTGCGCTTCTTGCCATATTGCAAACTCTGGCTTTGTCTCCTTGAGTATAGCCATTAACTCTCCAAGATTTTTCTATTGCAATTAGTTCTTCTAAGATCTAAGGATAGATCTATGAAGATCCTTCAATTTCAATATCATTCTATAAGGATCTAATCCTTAGTCCTGACTAAGAAATTAAGGAGTCTTTGCGGCAAGCTTAAAGGATTAAGCACTAAAGTTATCATCACATGAATATTCCAAATATCATGTTCTACTATTTGCTCAACTCCGGGCTTAGGCTCGAGACGCCACTCTATCAAATAAAGTAACTTCTTGGTCTCCAGGACTATCCTGAGATTTTATTCCCAATCTGAAAATTAAAGCCGTTTAAAAAACATTTTCACCCAGGATTATGTTCTAAACATTAATCTTTCAGTTATCTTGATTGCTATAGTCCAACTATCCAATCAACGATTTTAGGTACTATTAAATATAATGATTACTATAGTCCAACTATATAATCGACTATAATTTAATTATTTAAATTCAAATATATTGATTACTATAATCCAATTATATAATCATTATAATTGAAATAGTTTGAATACAGTCCAACTGTTCAATTAAAACAACGATTAAATATAGTCCAACTAATATATTAATTTATATTGACGAAAAATTTGAAATGAGCGCGTATGGCTAGTAACTAAATGAATATTGCAAATTTAATACTTGCCTCCCACTATTTTTCGGCGAGCCTCTAACCCTCTGTGGAGTACTCGGGAAACCTTGTTTCTGTTGGAATTTTCTAAGCATCCCAAGATCATATCAAGCAATGAAAATAACATGTGAATACAATCAACGAAGTTGCGAAATATTACATCGAGCGGTTGAGACGATACGGTGAAGACAAAAATCGTTCTGCCCTCCTCCATGAAGCTCGGCAGTGAGCAATTTTTGATCTTCAAGATTCGGCCATCTTGGTCCTCCATTGATGCTCCAAGCTCCAAGCTTTGGTTGATAGTGATTCCAAGCTCATGAAGTGAGTTCCCTATCACCTTTGTATGGCTCCTATGTGTGCTAGCACTTGGTGTTTTTGCCAAAAAAAACTCCATGCATCTCCTCCATTTTCACGGTGAAACCAGAAACATTTTGGCGAGGAATCGGTCCAAAACCGTGTGAGAGAGAGGAGCATTTTGGCTCCAAAATCGTAAAGGTTGCAAGAGAGAGAGAGATCAATTGTTTTTATTTTGTATATCTAATACACAAAAACAAAAAACTCAAATACCAAATATTAAATAAATGATAAATGTTTTTCAAGCTTTCAAAAGCTTTTCAAACAACTCCCATCAAGAACATCAATCAATCAATCAAATGACAAGTAGTCACATCACTCAAAGTGACTAATGATTTGACGCTTGAAGTGACCAATGATTTGACGTTTGATTTGACTTGCGTGCCCCACTCGAATTCGAAATGCGAATGCGCTCGCTAAGAATCCCGGGTTCGGGTTCGATAATTCCAAATTAACGAATTTTTCGTTGCGACGCAATTAAATGATTATGCCTAGCGAAATCACTATTCACGTCGCTAACGAATTAATTCTAAATTAATTCGTTCGTCCAAATTAAAATCTAATTTTAATTCCGCGTCGAAATCCAATTTCGTATAATATATCGAATATATTATTTTATCGATTAATTCAAAATTAATCGTTATCTCTCTTAATTGATATTTTATCCCAGATAAAATATCTCCGCAATTAATCCCAGATTAATTTTCTCTCTCTACTTTAATTATCTCAGATTAATTAAAGTGCGAGTCATACGTCATCGGTGAATCTTCGGGAAGCGACCCAAGAGATCCCCGGATATGTTGGTAGTAAATTCGATCTTCGGACTATCCGAACACGTAAGTACCTCGTACTACGTTTGTACCGATTTACAAGACAAGGTTGGCTTCTAGAAAAGCGCCATGCCTACCCAATTCTCCAGAAACATGCTTACAAGAATAAGCGATCTATATCAGGCGTAGTATACGTAGTATTGCGTATTTCGATCCAGTATCGGATGTCACGTGCTAGGCCTGGGGCTGGAATTGTGTCTGCCCCGTATGAAGCACATGTCGGATGTCTGGTAACTAGTCTCTATATTGGATAAACATGACCTTGTCATTTTATCCCGATGACTGCAGTACATAAGAGTACTAGTATCGTATCCTACGTGACATCATATCCACTATGACTGGAGTGATACTTCCGTCTTGACATCACACTCAACATACTACGATTCTCAATATACCCAGCAGAGGCGTACACAGAACCTGTTGAAGCCCTGGACGACCAAAACCAAAGTATATTGATTGTCGTAAGTATTAGCGGTGCAAGTCTCAGGTTAATACCAAATACACCTACCCCGATTTCGGACTTCCATAGACACATAGTCATACTTCCAATGGAATTCCGAGGGGGTCTATCCAGAGCGAAGTTGTTTCCGTACCATCGTTAAAACACAACCTCCTATTACACTTGCATGAGTATCCTATACCCAAACATATCAGAACTATGCCGTTATGCCCTCACAACGCGCACAAGTGTAATACTAGTCTTTTACGCATTATCGATGTCCAATCTCGATAATACTCGGACTAGGGATATTTAGTGATTTATCTTTCATAGATTGATACTGTCTCATATCATCTCAATCTAGGATCTAATCATATGGACCTCATATCATTTATACATCTTGGTGATCTAATCACAAATGATAAGAGAGCAATCTCCTTTGTCACATAGTTAATTTGTATAACAACACCATGATCTGTACAAATAGTGATGCTATGGGTCATAAACTGTCCAACAATCTCCCACTTGGCCTATAGCCAGTCACTCGAGTGTCTAACACCCGAACTATGTACGGTTCGCTCAAACTGCTGAGGAAAGGCTTTCGTCAGTGGATTTGTATGATTATCATCTGATGTGATTTATTCGATCATCACATCGCCATGATGTATGATCCGAACGAACAGATGAAATATCGAAGTATGTTTGTGGATCGTTGATGAGACCATTAAATCTTTAGCCTATGATGTAGCCTAGCTCAGCTGCTCTCAGAACTATATCTAATCTAATTAGATTTATTTTCGACCCAAATGGCTTCTATTGCCGCCTCAGCTGCAGAAATAACCCGCATTTGTTATTTATTCGGTAACAGTATCTTGTTTGGAAGATTTCCAGCTCACTGTTCCGTTATTCAAACTGTATAGTACCGTTGTTACGACTTATAGTCGTTTAATCGGTTAGGAAACTTACAGTAGTGAACCCAGTCACTTCAAGTTCCCCATCTCCATAGTTTAAGACATCATCCTTAGTTCTCTAAGAAACTAAAGGATGTTCTTAATATCAATCCAGTGACTATCACTTGGATTGGCCTGATTGTGAGTCCATATGCTCAAAGCGTATGCGACACCAGGTCACGTACATTATTCAATGTACGATTTCTCGGAGAGTTTTCATGAAAGCCAAGCTTTCGCCGATAGTTTTATGGGAATATCATTTCCAAGAAATGACATATTATCATTATTGTAGGACATTCACTGTCAGTGCGCTCCCACTAACCTCCTTATATACACAAGAATCATTTCGTTTTGAATTAAATCATAAACTATTATGATTACATCCAAAACGATAATTCCAAGAACCTAATGCTTGCTTCAATCCAAACATGGATCGAATAACTTGCAAACCTTGTTTGCTAGTTTTGGTACGACAAAACTGACAAGATATTGTAAACATCCTCCAAAAGGTTTCCTTTTTAGGAAAGCAATTTTCCCGTTCAGCTGTCATATTTCATAAAATAAACATGTAGTATTAGCAAGCATTATCCAAATGGATTTACTGTGGAAACAGGTAAAAGGTTTCGTTGTAATCAACACAATGTTGATAACGATACCTTTCCGCCAAAAAGCCTAGCTTTATACGTTGATATGTTGTCATCCATGTATGTCTTCCTTGAAAACTGATAGTACCAATAGGCACAATGCCTTGCGGTACAGTAACTAGTGTCCAAACATAGTTAATATACATGGAATCCATTTCGGACTCATGGCACTTTGCCATAATAGGGAGTCGATACCTTGTATCATTTTCTCATACGTAGTCAGTTGGTATACCTTAATGAGATTGACATCTTTATGAGGTAAGATCAGAAACCCATACCCTAGGTTGTTTTCTGACTCTCTCCGACTAACGTAGTTCTTATGTATTCGAAGATTATTGGTATAGTTCCATCCTTGATGAACTATTTGTGTTCCATTAGGAATCGGTGCCTGGAATAGTATCACTCCGATTTTCATCGAGTTTTACTATCCTCCCACTTACCACTACATATAGGTATTCCTCTTAGGAAAACCGCATGGCGAGCAACAATTACATTGTTCTCTAGTGAGTTTTATAAGTACTATACTTTGGTATCCCTAGGATAACCAACAACTTAGGCACTTATCCGACTTGGGTTCTAGTTTGGTATCATCCAAACATATGCCCATCATACCCAAATCATCAGGAATGAGAAACCCGGTTTTCTCCTGTTCATATCTAATATGAAATCAGTCTAACTGATTTTTATGGAACCTTATTCTAAATAAGTTTTGCACTGTTAAATGCTTATCCGTTGAAGGAAATGGTAGCTCAGAGCGACTCATGATTAACCTTATCATGTCCAACAAAATTCGGTTACTCAATTCGGACACACCGTCAAATAGACGTGTTCCGGGAGGAGTCCTCATTGAAAGAATACTATACTCTTTCAAGTATATGAGAAACTTATTGCTTAAGTATTTTCATCATGGTCTAACCGTGACGGTATAATACTTTAGCCGATCTGTTTGTCTATTTCGTGTCGAAACTTTAAAATTTTCCGATTTGTGTTTCAAAAGAAACACATAACCATAACGCGATGCCACATCCGTATAGGTCACGAAATATTCATATCCACATCTAGCCTAGCTAGGCATGGGCCCACTTGCTTAACTATGAACTAGGGATAACAGATCAGTGGCAATTACACTTTTACTAAGTAAAGGTGTTATAGGCACATTGCCCAATAAACTAGATTCGTAGACTTTATTTGAATGGAATAAAATCAGTCCTGGTACCCACTCTTCGAAAGTGTGGATATACGCGTCTTGTTTAATTGTGTCCCAGACAACAATGCCACAAATTAGTTTCTTCTGATCAAATCAGTTTGAGCTATTTGTTTGTCATATTATATATTCGAGATTCATTTATATTCAAAATATAAATTCTGTTATTCACATCTAATATGTTTATCTCAATATCATCTTTATATAATAAAACACTTTAGTGTTCTAGAATATAAAGGTAAATCCACAACAGATTGAACACTGATATAGAGATAATGTTCCTAGTCAAACTAGTTACATTTTAACAGTTTCCAAATTTAGGTACACACCCGAAGGGTAGTTCCTAAACTTAGGTATCTACGGTTAAAACAACGACTTTCATCCCGTTTTCAATTCGCAGATAAATCTCAACTGAAGTCAGTATCCTGCTTATAGCAGATTCTGAACATCAGTACATATTTATGTATCACACTAAATATTTAAATCCAATTTTAATACTAGTAGTTAACATAATTATGAAAAACATATTTGAAGTCAGAGCCTTGCCCCGTCTTCATTTCCTTCATGTCTGCTTTGTCCAAACGGCAGTCACGCTTCCGCGATCCCGTTTGCCACATTTTAGGCAGACATTTTGGGATATGTCTTTTATCTTCCCAGAAGATAATAATGATTTTGCCTTTGCCCTTTTTCATATTCCAGAAGCGTTCGGCCTAGCCTTTGCCTTCTAGAATATCGAAGTAAGGTGCGCCTTGCGCTACTTGCCATATTGCAAACTATGACTTTGTCTCATTGAGAATAGTCATTAACTCTCCAAGAGTTAAGTATTGCAATTTGTTATTTCTAAAATCTAAAAATAGATTTATGAAGATCCTTCAATTTCAATATCACACTTTTAAGGATCTAATCCTTATTTATGATTAAGAAATTAAGGAGTCTAAGTGACAAGTTTAATGGATTAAGCACTAAAGTTATCATCACATAAATCTTCCAAAGATTATGCTCTACTATTTGCTTAACTTCGGGCTTAGGCCTAATATGTTATTTTATCAAATAAACTAACTTATTAGTTTCCAGAACCATCCTGGAATTATTCCCAATTTGAAAATTAAACAATTTAAATACATTTTCCCTAGGATTATGTTTTAAATGTTAATCTTTCAATTTTATCTTGATTCTAATAGTCCAACTATTTAATCAACGATTTAGGTACTATTTATTATAATGATTATTATAGTCCAACTATTTAATCAACTATAATTATTTGTTTGAATACAGTCCAACTGTTTTATTAAAACAACGATTAAATATTAGTCCAACTAACATTTAATTTATTTGATGAAATGATATTTGATTTGAGCGCGTATGACAAGTAATTAAACGAATATTGCAAATTCAATTCTTGCCGCCCACTATTTTTCGGCGAGCCTCTAACCCTCTGTCGAGTACTCGGGAAACCGTGTTTCCTAGTGGGCTAGGATCCCGTTAAATATCACACAATCTTGACTTTGGCCAACAAATTGTATGATAATTAACTAGGTAGATCTCTAAGATCAATTGGATCCTATCTAATTCCTAGATCTAGTAGGGGGACATCCAAGTCCGAAACATATATCTTATATATGCCAATATATCTAATATATTGCCTAACCTTTTTCCTCTGAATCAACTAAGTCTTGGCTTTGGCAAAACAAACTTAGTGATCCCAGTTAAGCGTGACCCATTGACCATGGAAAGCTTCGTAATCAATGTCGATGGACAAGAAGTGGTTTTGACTTTGGCCAACAAACCACAACTTGGACAAGACACCAATATGGAACAAAGCCTTCGTGATTCAAACACATCCTCGACGGACAAAGGCCTTGACTTTGGCCAACAAGCCAATGCCAGTCTTAGATCTTGAGTAAGAATCACTCAATGGAAGGAAAAACGCTTAATATTTTGTGAGGGTTTTTCACGTACAAATTGGCAACCAATTTATTATCTTTGTTAAGGTCTCATCATCATACACCCTTAAACATGCATTCTAAACGCATAATAAAGCGCATATAAATAAATAATAATGATATGCGGATGGATACTTTACACATTGATCCTAGATCAAATCTCTCCATTTCCTCTCTCCCGCTAGCACAAGTATTTACTTCTACCCGTTACACTACACTTCTAAAGAAACCTCATTTACATTGAGGAGAATAGGTGAGAAGAGAATACAAAGAGTAAGGAGGTAATAAGGCTGGACACGCAGGTCCAATTAATAAATTCTAAATCTATTACAACAATTTCTAAAATTGCCCTACCCATCTAATATCCATCTAATATACATTATTCATGCATCGCAACCATGTATTCACACAAGCATGTTATCAATCAATCTAATCAAATTAATTAATCTGATATTAGTGACCATCCAATGTTCAAACAACGATTTGATTTTGCGCGAGTCAAACTCGTTTTGCGAATAAGTACTCAAAGTACGAATTCTTGAATTAAATTAAACTACAAAATTAAATCCAATTCAATTTGTATTTAATACTAATTCGCTATTTAATTCCAAATTAAATACTACACTTTATTAATAAACCTTTTACGATTTAAATTTCAAATTTAATCGTTACGGGTCTCAAAGCCCGATTAGCGTCCAACATCAATTTAATTAAAGTCCAATGGACTTTTAATTAATTTCTTTAAGGCGTGGACTTTTGGTCAACTTGGGTCAAACCCAATAACTAAAGACCAATCAAGGAGTAACCCCATAAGCCTAGAAATCAATTTAGGCCCATTAGGCCCAATTAAATATTAAAGGTCCATTAGTCGCATTTGGGCTTTATGGAAACGGTTTTGGGCCCAATTGGATCCAACCAATTTAGCCTAAACCTAACTTGGTACAACCAAGCCCAATTAGCCCATTTACAACAATACAAGCCCAAATCCAATTTTAAGCCCAATTAATTTAATTCCAAAAATTCCAAATTTCTCAATTAAATTAACTAAAGTGTATTACACAATTAATTACCCAATTAACATTTTCAAAACACCAATTACCCTAATTAATCATGTCATTTAACATCAAATAGTGTCCAACACAATTTAACAAAAATCAAACCCATATACACAAGCTTAAGTCTTGGCAATGGAGGGGATTTTTATGTCCAATTCAAATTCAATCCTATTAAATTCAATTCAACATTAAATCCACATTCCCAATTGATTCCAACTCATCCAATGAATCGAAAAATCAAAATCCAAGACAATTAGGGTATCATGAATTTTCGGCCAAGCCTTACATTTTGGGCAAAATTGTTCCAAACCATTTTTCATGTAATTGATCCAATCAATCTTCAATTAAAACACATTTAAGCATACTTAATTATCCAATTTCATCAAAATCATGCTCAAACACATTTTACCCAATTTTAACCATAATATATTTTCATGCTCAACCTTGCTCATAGATACCATTGTTGGAATTTTCTAAGCATCCCAAGATCATATCAAGCAATGAAAATAACATGTGAATACAATCAACGAAGTTGCAGAATACTTACATCGAGCGGTTGAGACGATGCGGTGAAGACAAAAATCGTTCTGCCCTCCTCCATGAAGCTCGGCAGTGAGCAGTTTTTGATCTTCAAGATTCGGCCATCTTGGTCCTCCATTGATGCTCCAAGCTCCAAGCTTTGGTTGATGGTGATTCCAAGCTCATGAAGTGAGTTCGCTATCACCTTTGTATGGCTCCTATGTGTGCTAGCACTTGGTGTTTTTGCCACAAAAACTCCATACTTCTCCTCCATTTTCACGGTGAAAGCAGAAACATTTTGGAGAGGAATCGGTCCAAGACCGTGTGAGAGAGAGGAGCATTTTGGCTCCAAAATCGTAAAGGTTGCAAGAGAGAGAGAGGGAGATCAATTGTTTTTATTTTGTATATCTAATACTCAAAACCAAAAAACTCAAATACCAAATATTAAATAAATGATAAATGTCTTTCAAGCTTTCAAAAGCTTTTCAAACAACTCCCATCAAGTCACATCAATCAATCAATCAAATGACAAGTAGTCACATCAATCAAAGTGACTAATGATTTGACGCTTGAAGTAACTAGCAAATTGACGCTTGATTTGACTTGCGTGCCGCACTCAAATTCGAAATGCGAATGCCCTCGCAAACAATCCCGGGCTTGGGTTCGCTAATTCCAAATTAATGAATTTTCTGTTGCGACGCAATTAAATGATTATGCTTAGCGAAATCACTATTCACATCGCTAGCAAATTAATTCTAAATTAATTCGTTCGCCCGAATTAAAATCTAATTATAATTCCGCGTCGAAATCCAATTTCGTATAATATATCGAATATATTATTTTATCAATTAATTCCAAATTATCGTTATCTCTCTTTAATTGATATTTTATCCCAGATAAAATATCTCCGTATTTAATCCCAGATTAATTTTCTCTCTCTACTAATTAATCCCAGATTACTAAAGTGCGAGTCATACGTCATCGGTGAATCTTCGGGAAGCGACCCATGAGATCCCCGGATATGTTGGCAGTAAATTCGATTGTCGGACTATCCGAACACGTAAGTACCTCGTACTACGTTTGTACTGATTTACAAGAAAAGGTTGGCTTCTAGCAAAGCGCCATGCCTACCCAATTCTCCAGAAACATGCTTACAGGAATAAACGATCTATATCAGGCGTAGTATACGTAGTATTGCGTATTTCGATCCAGTATCTGATGTCACGTGCTAGGCCTGGGGCTGGAATTGTGTCTGCCCCGTACGAAGCACATGTCGGATGTCTGGTAACTAGTCTCTATATCGGAAAAACATGACGTTTCCATTTTATCCCGATGACTGCAGTACATAAGAGTACTAGTACCGTATCCTACGTGACATCATATCCACTATGACTGGAGTGATACTTCCGTCTTGACATCACACCCAACACACTACGATTCTCAATATACCCAGCTAAGGCATACACAGAACCTATTAAAGCCTTGGACGACCAAAACCAAAGTATATTGATTGTCGCAAGTATTAGCGGTGCAAGTCTCAAGTTAAGACCAAATACACCTACCCTGATTTCAGACTTCCATAGACACATAGTCATACTTCCAATGGAATTCCGAGGGGGTCTATCCAGAGCGAAGCTGTACCCCGTACCATCGGTAAAACACAACCTCCCATTACACTTGCATGAGTATCCTATACCCAAACATATGAGAACTATGCCGTTATGCCCTCACAACGTGCACACGTGTAATACTGGTCTTTTACGCATTATCGATGTCCAATCTCGATAATACTCTGACTAGGGATATTTAATGATTTATTCTTCGTAGATTGATAATGTCTCATATCATCTCAATCTAGGATCTAATCATATGGACCTCCTATCATTTATACATCTTGGTGATCTAATCACAAATGATAAGAGAGCAATCGCCTTTGTCACATAGTTAATTTGTACAACAACACCATGATCTGTACAAATAGTGACGCTATGGGTCATAACTGACCAACAGTTTCCTAGTGGGCTAGGATCCCGTTAAATAACACATAATCTTGACTTTGGCTAACAAATTGTATGATATTAACTAGGTAAATCTCTAAGATCAATTGGATCCCATCCAATTCCTCGATCCAGTAGGTGGACATCCAAGTCCGAAACATATATCTTATATATGCCAATATATTCCCTAACATTTTTCCTCTAAATCAACTAAGCCTTAGCTTTGGCACAACAAACTGAATGATCCCAGTTAAGCGTGACCCATTGACTTTGGAAAGCTTCGTAATCGATGTCGATGGACAAGAAGTGATCTTGACTTTGGCCAACAAATCACAACTTGGACAAGACACCGATATGGAACAAAGCCTTCTTGATCAAACACATCCGCGACGGACAAAGGTCTTGACTTTGTCCAACAAACCAGTGCCAATCTTGGATCTTGAGTAAGAATCATTCAATGGAAGGAAAAACGCTTAATATGTGTTGAGGGTTTTTCGCGTAAATTGGCAACCAATTTATTATCTTTGTTAGGTCTCATCATCATACACACTTAAACATGCATTCTAAAAACATAATAAGGCGCGTATAAATAAATATAATAATGATATGCGGATGGATACTTAAACACATTGTTCCTAGAAAAAATCTCTCCATTTCCTCTCTCCCGCTAGCACAAGTATTACTTCTACCCGATTACATAACAATTCTAAAGAAACCTCATTTACATTAAGGGGAATAGGTGAGAAGAGAAATATAAAGAGTCAAGAGGTAATAGGCTGGACACGCAGGTCCAATTAATTAATTTCTTAAGGCATGGACTTTTGGTCAATATGGGTCAAACCCAAATACCAAAGCCCATTTAAAGAATCACCCTTATTTGCCAAGAAACCAATTTATGCCCATTAGGCCCAATTAAAATTAAAGGTACATTTAATTATATTTGGACTTTATGGATATGGTTTTGGGCCCAATTGGATCCAACCAATTAGCCTAAACCAAACTTGGCCCAACCAAACCTATTAAGCCCAATTACAACTTTTACAAGCCCAATTCCAAATTTGGCCCAATTAATTAAATTATAAAATTCCAAATTTCACAATTAATTAATCTAAAGTGTATAGCCATAATTAATTAAACAAATTAATATTTCCAAAACAACAATTTACTCAATTAATTATGCTTATCATCGTCAACTTATGTCCAACACAATTGAATAAAAAAATCAATCATTTTACATGCTACAAGTCACGACATTTAGGGTTTTTCAAAATTGATTTCGATTTCAATCCTATTAAATCTCAAATCAATTTATCCCAAGTATTTTCAACTCATCCAATGATCAAAAATAAAAAATTCCATGACATTAGGGCACCTCCAAGTTTCGGCCAAGCCTATATTTTGGGGAAGAACAGACCCAATAGATCAGAGACACTCAGGATTTAACAAAACGTACCAGTGCAAACAGTAGGACAAAATACCATAAATGTGATCTATCGCAAGAAGTAAAGATCTAGATGGAAACTTATAAGACGAACGACTACTAGCCTCGACAACACAACCTAAAGCTAATAGATAGAATATAGAAACAATCAAAAAAAGATACAGCTCGTAGTAAGGAAGTTCAGTCTACATAGCAAGAATAGACAATTCAACTTGAGGACAATAAGTAAATGAAGACTTTGGGATGATTGATAAATATTGAGAATTCTTAAGACATGAAATGGTCGATGCTGCTTCCAATGGAACGAGTAGTAAATAGCATATATTCGTATTTACAGATCTCTATGGAATGCAGATACTCACCCTCTACTTAGAGCTTAGTAATGAGGAGAACTAGTAAAGAAGAGTATTTGACAAATTAGACGAATCGTGAGATGGCTAGACAGCCAAATCAATAAGTTCAACGTAACATAGATAAGAAGCTTGAGATAGAATAGTTTGAAGTCACAGTGAGTATAACCAAAACTAGAAGCCATCGTTAAAGTGGGAACCCTTAAGGGAGTAAAGACTCAAAAGTGTAAATGGACCAGAGAAAATGACTTTAAGGAATATATTATATAACTCATAAAGAGTCTCATTGTATTGAGAGGGGGAAACTAGATGCAAGATAGCACCTGAACTAAAGGATTTAATAGAGATGTCCTAAGCAATCAAAGTTGATGAAGTTTTCCAGGGGAATAAATATGTAAGGAGTTCAAGGAACTGAGATGAGAAGAAAATCTATATAGTGGAGTAAACTTCATAAGGAGAAATAGCAAATGGATTATAGTAAGACTTTGAGAGAGAATAACGATTTAAGGTTGTTAAGCAACAGAAACTAGTAGGAATGAGTACAGAGGCAACATGATAGAGTATTTAGAGAGCATGACTCTAGAGAGGGTTCACAATAAGAGGTAGTATGATCGATAGTCAGAAAGTGGATCAAGAGTGAAGTAAAACTGGAGACAATTAAGATAATATCTAGCAAAAGTATCTTAGTGTGGAATCCGACACTAGTAAATGTGAGAGTCACAGGCTAATAGATGAGCAGAATGTACAAGTACAACACGGGTAGCTTGTAAGGTCCGCACAGCCGGAAAGGTTTCGGGATGAAATCCCACCCTCCCAACCCTCGTTATATCACATTAACTAAGATGGACCTCATTTACCGCCTCAAGATATCCCCAGAAACAATTGAAACCATAATATAGTAATATCTTATAAAATAAGGTAAGAGACAATTGGAAGGTAATACCCATCAATATAAAAGACAGATACAGAGGAACCAAAAGTTCCACAAATAGTTAAGAATGGAAAAGAAGACAGAAAGGACATCAAGTGAAAGGTAGAGGTAAAACTGTTGAGATAGGACGATAATAGAAATGATACCAGACAAACAATGACAGAGGTGTATAATGATAAGATAGATTTTCAATGGTACTACGGAATAGTAAGCTTTTCAGAGTTGGGATAAGACTGTAATTTTATTATATGAGTAAGGGGAGAAAGATGGATGATAGTGACCTATATGTTTCCTTTCGCAATGCACCATTGAGGATAATGTATATGATAACTCGAGAAGAGACTAACTATAACCTAGAGACAGTCAAGGAAACTAAGTATACCGAAATTATTGAGATCGGGACAACACTTGATAGGATAAGACTCGGGGGATAATTGAAAGTGGAGTATTCTAGAGTGCAAGTAGGCAAGGAAAGAATAGTCAGCGTAAAGACAGTAATTGTACTTGTACTAGCAAAGGAATTAAAAGTGCAAAAAGAATACGAACATAAACTAGAAAAGAATAACTAGTGCCAACGTTAATAATAAATAACACAGTTTAAGCATAAAGATTCATACAATTAGGCTTAACATAGATACCGTGTCCCAAAATTCTTTAGCCAATCGAGAAAGATCTCCAGAAAGATCACCCAACACTAACATCCTAAGTATGAGAGCCATCGATTGACATCAGTAATATATAAAGAAGTTAGCTAAGAATTATGAAGTCTTAAGCCCATAGATAGCTAGATAAATGAGAACTCTAAGGAAGGAGCTCATAAGTAATGGGAGCTTAGTAAGGAGAAAAGAGAGAGGGTTAAATAGTTAGTTAAGATACGATGATGAATATTAGAATAAGATCTAGTATGTGGAGCTAAGGAGATACCTAGTGAGATATACCTTATAAGGTCATTAAAGTGGTTATATTATAAAGAGTAGCTGAAAAACCTGAGGTATACTCAAGTCAAGGGAAAACAAGGGTCATTGATTATGGTACGAAGTACAATAATGACACCTTAAACGTGAGGAGTAACAAAAGGCCTAAGTGATATTTAAGAATTAATGTTATCATAACAAAAGATATAAGAGCTAATGAGAAATGATTCAATTGGAACGGTCGTAAGATGCCCTATTAACACGAACACATTAAATTTAGGTAGGACCTTACAAGTTAAGTATGCAATTAAGTAACATATAGTCCGGAAGTCCCAGACAGAAAGGAGAAATTCATGCAGGTACCAGTTCGAAAGGTATCATGAGAAATTGAGTATCTCTAGTGCACCTTGCAAGACGTTATATAGTATGAAATAAGGGATAAATAGAATTTTATAAAAGATAACCTTCATTAAGAGTGACTCATTTGCAATAAGTCTAAGGATATGGCACAAACCCCCAGGATTGAACATTCATCTACAAGAATCAAATAGAGTATATCGAGGTAAGAGATTCCTAGAAGTCATGGTATCAAGTCCTAGAGCAAGATATTAGAAAGCAAATAGAGGAAGATAAGAGTAGCAGAAGTCAGATATCTTCAAACCAAGTTGAGCCTGAACAGTTTAGCATCAGAAGAGATTCGAAGACGAATCATATTTAAGGGGGGGAGAATTTATAACGACCGGTAATCTCGACTACTGTTACATTTTGGGACGAGTATTACATAATAAAAATTATATTTGGACACATATACACTCATGAAATGACTTTGGGGAAAATCGATAAATTCTTCGAGATTCTGATACGAGATGGTACAATGTTCCACTCTCGAAATCTCATGGTTTTGGGAAATAACTTTCTCATACGAACTCCAAATTTTATGAATTTTATATCGCCAGAAATATAAGATCAAGACCTACAACTTCCGCGTTGAACATTATTCCAAATTCGAAACAGAAATAGGTAAGAATGCAACTCAACTCATAAATTAGAATGAATGGTACCTGAGGACCATTCTAGTAAATTCTCAAAGCTTCTCTAAATTTCTAAATTCTTCTCCAACTTCACTAATTTCAAATAGCCCCTTGTAGGACATAGAAATCAGTGACGCTATCCCAGGCTCACAGCCCGGTCAGAAGTACTGAGTAGCCCGCGGGGGACTAAACCGGAGAATAAAGGAGTCACCACCCAGCGTGAACTGGGAAATGATTTAAAGGCCGCACTCACCCATCGCAAGGGAAGACCTAAAACCGTTGGGTTCAGAATGGTCCCTTACTTATGTCACTTGTAATGAACAGATTCATACGATAATATAACCAAGTCTACGCAACATACACATATAAGGATAACCTATATCTAAGTTTGCATACATAGGGGTAAACGAAATAAAGGCAAGCACGCAATCTCATGAACATATTAAATAGATAAATGCAGAAATATAAATAAATAATAACTGCTTAAGCATAAACATTGAAGAGGTATAGTTAAATTCCTAACGTGAAAGAAATAACTAAAGAGGGATTATGCATGAAAATAAACGTGAAGTGATGCGACACAAAAAGTGAATAACAAGAATAAAAGGAAAGAGATGCGACCAAGGCCAACATCTATATAGGACCTCGAATGCCCGATTGAACATATCTCACGTTCAACCCAACATATTATCTCCGGCGCGACAAAAGCATCGTGGTCAAGGTAGCCCTTAGACTTTTCATCCCTCGAACGGAGGACCTTTAATCCAACGTGATTTGCCCATGCGCATTACATTATCATTGCAAAAATAAATAGCATGTGAAAAATAAATGGTGAAATAATGAATAATAGGCGAACAAAAGATTAGACAAAACGAAATATGTGTGTTTCTTAAGCAATACGGGGAGTTGTATCCCAAGTACAGACCGCACAACCATCCATTCAGATTCGGCTACGGAATTTACGAATGGGTTTCCATCCGATATACCGCGAGAGATAGCACGAAATCATTCATCCAATCAACAATCACATACATGGACCAACATGCGAATAAATACTAATAAATAATCGAAAAAGATAAACGAGAGTAAATAAAAGGGTGCCCTCATGTCTTACTTTTTAAGTCGCCTCTTCGAAGTGTGTTACGCGGCCGTCGGAAGGGTTAATTCTCCGCAACTCCTCCGGTTCACTGGTTCAATGTTTTCTTTCGTCGCCTCGCTGTTTTGGGCTGCTGTTTTCTCTATTTTGGACTGCTATTTTTGCTGCTGTTTTTATATTATTTTAGGGTGCAGTTGGCGGTTTTTAGGGCTGTTTGGGGTTACTATTTATATGGAGGTCTGGGTGTGTTGAGGGGCTGTAATTTACGGTAATACAAGGGGGATTTTTAAGGGGCTGTAATTTGCGGTAATACAATGGGGGTTTGTAGGGGCTGTTTTGTGGTAGTGCAGTGGGATTTTTGGGGCTGTTTTCTTGTTGTATTTTTGGTAATATAGGGACTGATTGGGGTTTTGTTTTACGGTGAAGCAGAGGATGTTTCTTGTTATATTTTCGATAATTCAAGGCTGATTTGGGGACTGTGTTTGCGGCAATGGAGGGCTGATTTGGGGACTGTGTTTCACGGCAATTGAGGGCTATTCTTTTTGTGTTTAGGCGTGAATGTGCTAGGGGTCCTAAGGTTTGGCTTATGTCTCTTTTTATAGAAGTGGGCTACGGTTTTCCTTGCATATGAAGGAAAGAAATCATGCAATCATGGGGGCATCTTCAATTAGTGTGTTATAAGGAAAAGATCTATTCAATTTAGGAAGGTGATTTATTTAGTTTAGGAAAGGAATTTAGGAGATTTGATTTGATTTATACAATTTAGGCATGTGATTTATTTAAATTAGGAAGGTGATTTGTTTGGATTTTAACATGTGTTTAATGTGTTGGATATTTTTTGGATGGGATTTGATGGGCTTTGGGCGTGTAGATTGGCTCTTTGGTGGGCTTGGTCGTGTGGGTTGGTGGTGTGTGGGCTTGGGTGTGTGGCTTGGTGTGGTTTGCGGAGGTTTTAGGCCGAGGATAAAATTTAAAACAGAGGTCCATCGAGCGAACCCGAGGCTAAGCAAACAAATCAAATCTGTCAAGGTATTTATTTTGGAATTTTCCCTTCCGATGTCTGTTTTCCGCGACTTCCGCAACTTATCGTGTAGTGCCTCCATACGAGGCTCGTCATCGGGCTATAAGCAAAAATATAGTGCCTACAGTCGCCCCCACTTTGATGGGACTTGTGCGGTGTGTGACAGTGACAATCCTATCAAAGTTATGCATGTATTTTTACTTACCTGGCTCGCCAGCTGCTACTTGACTTACCTGTTGCTTCGTACTGAGTTGATTTGGTGGTCCCCTTTCGAACTATGCTCCATTCCCGGAGCGCCATTCCTGGCATGCTAAACCTCATTCCCGAGGTGTCGCAGTTGTGATAGTTGTGGTCCCCTTCCGAACCATGCTTCATTCCCGGAGCGCCATTCCCAGCATGCTAAACCTCATTCCCGAGGTGTCGCGGTTGTGATAGTTGTGGTCCCCTTCCAAACCATGCTCCATTCCCGGAGCACCATTCCCGGCATGCTAAACCTCATTCCCGAGGCGTCGCGGTTGTGATAGTTGTGGTCCCCTTCCGAAGCATGCTCCATTCCCGGCATGCTAAACCTCATTCCCGAGGCGTCACAGTTGTGATAGTTGTGGTCCCCTTCCGAACCATGATCCATTCCCGTAGCGCCATTCCTGGCATGCTAAACCTCATTCCCGAGGCGTCGCGACTGTGATAGTTGTGGTCCCCTTCCGAACCATACTCCATTCCCGGAGCGCCAATCCCGACATGCTAAACCTCATTCCCGAGGTGTCGCTGATGTGATGGTTCATTCTTGAACCGTGCTCCATTCCCGGAGTGCCATTCCCGGCATGTTTAACCTCATTCCCGAGGCATCACTGATGTGATGGTTCATTCCCGAACCGTGCTTCATTCCCGGAGTGCCATTCCCGGCCTGATAAACCTCATTCCCGAGGCATCGCTGATGTGGTGGTCCATTCCCAAACCTTGCTATATGAGAAAGGGTAGACTGGTCGCCCCCAGACTTGGTTTATTTTTATGTTCTTCGCTGCTTTCATCAGGTCAGAGTAGATTCCATGATGTGACGTTGCATACCAACATACTATACTTTCTTTTACGAGATAATCCTGATAGCTACACATATTTTCGTCCTCAAAGGATGCCTAGTGTCGAAACCAGAGAACCTTCAAAGTACTTGATACAACTCAAATCCGACCATCTGAATAAATGATCTGAACTAGACTCCCAGTGTGTGTGTGCCAAGGTTCTTTCACAGCTTGATCCTTAAGTAAGCAAACTTGATGATTTTGTCTCGAAGAATGGGAATAGTGGGTCTAACCAACCTAGATGTCTTGATCATGCTCTGCAATTACTTCCTCATACTCAATATGATATGGTTTTCTTCTTCTTTTCTTTCGTCTCTTCATTATTATTATTATTATTTTCAACACACCTACCCTTTAAGGTAGCATTTCTCCTCATGGTGGTCATAATACTCGCCCATGGGTATCTTCACGCTTATCGATTATATGTGGTTTATATTTTCTTCTTCAGAGACTTTTTTTTTCGTTTCCAACCATATCACGCATCGTAACACAAGTAAATCAGGATGGACATCTAAACAAACGGTCATTCACTGATCCGCCATCTCTTCAACTAATCCTCTCGTCGACTACTCAGGCTTCTACTGCTAAGATCCTGTAATTAAGTGCTCGTTAGTCTAGCCGAGATCAACCATTCAAAATATCGGATGAGAGCACATCCCACACTTATCGCTTCTAAGGTTTCACCCTACAGTAAACAAGTTCATCACCAGACATATGCCTAACCATTAATGACTTTTTTTTTCTCTTTTTGTTTTCAACACACCTACCCTTTAAGGTAGCATTTCTCCTCATGGTGGTCCTAATACTCGCCAATGGGTAGCTTCACGCTTATCGGTTATATGTGGTTTAATTCTTTTTCTTAGAGACTTTTCTTTTATTTTCAACCATACCACACTTCATAACATAAGCAAATAAGGATAGACATTTAGGCAAACGGTCATTCACCGACCTACA
The DNA here is from genome assembly GCA_019454045.1 of Zanthoxylum bungeanum. Classification (NCBI taxonomy): domain Eukaryota; kingdom Viridiplantae; phylum Streptophyta; class Magnoliopsida; order Sapindales; family Rutaceae; genus Zanthoxylum; species Zanthoxylum bungeanum. Next base: position 21,963 of record SKCR01040865.1, on the reverse strand, counting down.
ATTTCTTCAACTAGTCACTTTGCTAACTACTCAGGTTTTCACTGCTAAGAACCATAATCAAGTGCTTACGAGTCTAACATAAATCAATTACTCAAAGTATCAGATAAAAACATATCAAGAGTTTATCGTTTCTAAGATTTCTCCCTAAAGCAAACGATTTCATCATTGGACTTATGCCTAACTATTAAGGACTAAGAACAAACAATATTTTTTTTCTCTTCTTTTTTCTTTTCTTTTTTTTCTTTTTTCTTTTCTTTTTTCTTTCCTTTTTCTTCCTTTTTTTTCACAATGGTCTTTCTATCCTTGCCGTAAAGTTTTCTGTTCCTCGGTTTCCTTTTCCCCGATATCCATGTTTGCTAAACTCTTCTTGACAAATCTCTCTTTCTCTAACCCAATAGATATCTATGATGGCTTTTAAGACACATGGGTCAACATGATGCGTGTATGCATGAGATGCATGAGATGCACGTGGTTATCAAAACAACATATATCCTTCCAACCTTATATCTCCCACACTCGTGGTAAGTCCATTTTTGTCCTAGGTATGGCTTATTTTATGTACCAATGTGGGGTACACAAAATCGTTCTCTCCTATGCTACGGGGTGAACCTTGGCTGCTTCTTTCCCTTTCCATCGGTAAAAGACAAAGACCGCCTATTTACAACATGGACTAAGCTGATGCCATTGTCTAGAAATGATGAATTGGACTTTCGGTGACCGTGGTCATGGGGATGAACTTAGAAGCGTCCAAAAGTATGTAAATATGCCATAACAAGGCGTATCCTTTCTGGATGAAAGCCAGTGCAGATATCGAACTCGTTCTTCTAGCATATTTGGATCATGTTTGGACTTTCTAAACCTATCAAGGTTTTCATACAAGTTGGCCCATTATCATTTCAAAGCATTCAATCGTATTATTGCGAGGTGTAAACTTGTCCTAGTTGAAAAAGGCCCAACAGGTTTATACTTTTGCAATAACGTGGCTAAACAACTTCAAATGATAGGGGGCCCAAACATAAAGTGGCCCATCGACATTTTAGAAGCTTTTGGTCTGATTTTCATAAGACACAAACTCATCCCAATTTAAATGGCCCAACAAGTTCACATCTCATGATGAGAATTCCAACTGAATCCAAATGATGATGGTCCCAAACACAAGCATAAAAGGGTGGCTTCTACAGGTCATACAACTATGGTTCACATGCAGGTTTATAGGAGTATAGATAAAGGCTCCCGCCGGTGAAGGATTGCCCACAACTAGGTCTCCCCACTCAAGGGTTCGAGCGACCAAGTGAGCGTACCTCTTTTATACCCTAAGGTACGTGCCAACAAGTGATGGTACCATGTAACGATCCGCCACTTCGAGCGAAAACGACTTCACGATACATGAATAACTGTCAAATGGATTCCTCTATTGAAAATTCCTCAGAGGGAGGGTGGAGCGAACTCTCTTAAATACCCTTACCTCTTAGGCTCTTATCGCCTTGGTGACAGGAATAAACAACAGATCATCCAAATTAGTCCATCACTTTAAATATACTCAAAGGTAAGCTTCGAGTAAATGATTATCTAGATGTCTTCAAAGCTTTTCCTTTTGGCTATAAAACGGTAGTGAGTGAAGGAAGACACCAAATCATTATCTAACTCTAATACCTTTGGTTAAATCAACTTTAGACAAGGTTAACTAAAGCAAAAATCACAAACATTACAAGACATTATTTCGGGGTCGATTCTCAATCCCCAGTGGAGTCGCTAGACTGTAGGACACAGAAATTGGCGACGCTGTCCTAGGCTCGCGGCCCGGTCAGGAGTACGAAGTAGCCCGTGGGGGACTAAATCGGAGAATAAAAGAGTCGCCACCCAGCGTGAACTGAGAAATGATTCATGGCCGCACTCACCCTTCAAGGGAAGACCTCAAACCGTTGGGTTCAGAATGGTCCCTTACTTATGTCACTTGTAATAAACGGATCCATACGATAATATAACCAAGTCTACGCAACATACACATATAAGGATAACCTATATCTAAGTTTGCATACATAGGGGTAAACGAAATAAAGGCAAGCACGCAATCTCATGAACATATTAAATAGATAAATGTGGAAATATAAATAAATAATAACTGTTTAAGCATAAACATTGAAGAGGTATAATTAAATTCCTAACGTGAAAGAAATAACTAAAGAGAGATTATGCATGAAAATAAACGTGAAGTGATGCGACACAAAAAGTGAATAACAAGAATAAAAATAAAGAGATGCGACCAAGGCCAACATCTATATAGGACCTCGAATGCCCGATTGAACATATCTCATGTTCAACCCAACATATTATGTCCGGCGCGACAAAAGCATCGTGGTAAAGGTAGCCCTTAGACTTTTCATCCCTCGAACGGAGGACCTTTAATCCAACGTGATTTGCCCATGTGCATTACATTATCATTGTATAAATAAATAGCATTCGGAAAATAAATGGTGAAATAATGAATAATAGGTGAACAAAAGATTAGACAAAATGAAATATGTTTGTTTCTCAAGCAATACATGGAGTTGTATCCCAAGTAAAGACTGCACTACCGTCCATTCGAATTTGGCTACGGAATTTACGTCTGGGTTTCCATTCGATATACCGGGAGAGATAGCACAAAATCATTCATCCAATCAATAATCACATACATGGACCAACAATATACATGCGAAGAAATATTAATAAATAATCGAAAAAGATAAACGAGAGTAAATAAAAGGGTGCTCTCAGGTCTTACCTTTTATGTTGCCTATTCGAAGTGCGTTACGCGGCCGTCGGAAGGGTTTATGCTTTGCAACTCCTCCGGTTCACTGGTTCAATGTTTTCTTTCGTCGCCTCACTGTTTTGGGCTGCTGTTTTTGGATTATTTTAGGGTGCAGTTGGCGGTTTTTTAGGGCCGTTTGGGGTTACTATTTCTGCGGTGGTCTGGGTGTGTTGATGGGCTATAATTTACGGTAATACAAGGGGGATTTCTAGGGGCTGTTTTATGGTAGTGCAGTGGGATTTTTGGGGCTGTTTTCTTGTTGTATTTTTGGTAATATATGGACTGATTTGGGGTTTTTTTTTACTGTGAAGCAGAGGGTGTTTCTTGTTATATTTTCGATAATTCAAGGCTGATTTGGGGACTGTGTTTGCGGCAATAGAGGGCTGATTTGGGGATTGTGTTTCACTGTAATGGAGGGCTATTCTTTTTGTGTTTGGGCGTGAATGTGCTAGGGGTCCTAAGGTTTGGCTTATGTCTCTTTTTATAGAAGTGGGCTAGGGTTTTCCTTGCATGGGAATGAAAGAAATCATGCAATCATTGGGGGCATCTTCAATTAGTGTGTTATAAGGAAAAGATCTAGTCAATTTAGGAAGGTGATTTATTTAGTTTAGGAAAGGAATTTAGGAGATTTGATTTGATTTATACAATTTAGGCATGTGATTTATTTAAATAGGAAGGTGATTTGTTTGGATTTTAACATGTGTTTAATGTGTTGGATATTTTTTGGATGGGATTTGATGGGCTTTGGGCGTGTAGATTGGCTCTTTGGTGGGCTTGGTCGTGTGGGTTGGTGGTGTGTGGGCTTGGGTGTGTGGCTTGGTGTGGTTTGCGGGGGTTTTGGGCCGAGGATAAAATTTAAAACAGGGGTCCATCGAGTGAACCCGAGGCTAAGCAAACAAATCAAATCTGTCAAGGTATTTATTTTGGAATTTTACCTTCCGACGTCTGTTTCCCGCGACTTCCACAACTTATCGGGTAGTTCCTCCATACGAGGCTCGTCATCGGGCTCTATGCAAAAATACAGTGCCTACACCCCTAGTATAAAAGGGGGATATTATTCAAACATCCCCAAAATTTGAAAGAGAAAGAAGAAAACGTGGGAGAAGAAGAAGAAGAAGGAAAAAAGAAAGAAATAAGAAGAAAGAGGAATGAAAGAAGAGGAAATAAATGCCAATGCTCATACATCAAGAAAAGAAGAAGAATAACAATCATCAAAGACTTAAAGGATGAAGGAAATAAAAGAAATTGAGATCATCGCAGGAACCACAGTATTCTTCGACGAAGCGAAGTAACATCAGCCAGATCCTAAAATCAGTGAGTGGACACTTCTATTTTTAAGTTGATTTTTCTATTTATTCATTACAAAATGAGACTTACTTTTAAAGCAAATAGGGCGTTAGCCATATTTGATTTCAGATACATATTGAACGTAAATGTTTTATGCAGTTTTGAAATCTATAGCATGATTTTTATGATTTTGGGAGGCATTGGGGAAAACCCCACCTCAGCTCTGACTTATGGAATTGACGGATAGAACATGTGCACATGTATAGGACTTGGGGGACGACGATACATAACGCCCTAGATCCTAGTTCATCATTAGGGATGACATGGGTCAGACAGTAGCATAGATCTACACTACTGGCTCTAATTCAGTGGCTTGGGGGATAATGATATGTAATGCCCCAAGACCACTAGTTAGGCGTATGGGGGGACGGCGGTACGTAACGCCCCCATGTGTCAGGTTTTTCAGAGATGGATATTTTAGAGATAATTGTCAAAGAAAGATATTTAACAATTGGATTTCAAAGATAGATTTACAGAAAAAGGTTTTTTTTGAAAACAGATTTTTCAGAAATGAATTTTCAGAGATAAGTTTTCTAGAGACATTATTTTCGAAATGGACAAGAGTTATGAAAGAATTTTCAAGAAAGCTCAATTTTACAGAAAGGATTCAGACTTTTCCAAACTGAAAAGAGTTTTCAGAAGAATCAGGATTCTTAAAGTGATTTTCGACTTCAGAACTATGAGATTTCAAATGAGCATTTCAGTTTCAGATTTCACCCGTCCACTCACTTAGATCGTTCAAATGATCTAACCCCCACTCCCAGTTTCTTTGTTTTGCAGGTTTATCCGAAAGACGAGCGTAGGACGATGGATACTGATGGCAGTCACTAGGGTATTTGGTCCACCAGGTCAAGTCAGAAACATAGTTCAATTCAGTCAGAGTCAAGAAGTATCATGTATCATATATGTTATATATGTAATGCACTTTAAATGTTCCCTGTTAGAGTTGTAATGTGTAGTAAAATTGAGTACTTATTATAAGAAGTGTTATGCATTTATGTTGATGAGTTAGGCATTGGTCTCATGCTTGAGTTTAAATATGAAATGGGATTAGCAGTTGTCATAGAGTCAGAGGCTCAGGGGGATATGACGATCTATTCCTTATTGGTAACATCCCCGGATTATGGATGCTATATTTTTATCTAGGTCCAGTCTTATATGATCACATCATATAAGGTGCCTCTATTCCCATGTCACCACATGAATGATCCCGGATCAGATTGTCATGCATTTATAGAATGGACCGCAACTATAAATAAATTACAAGTAAAATACCCATATTTATTTTCTCTCTACGAACTATTTTAGATGACTAGTTTTAGATTTAATTCATCTTCTGTATGACATTCATACCCTAAGTCTGAAAGTACATGAGTAACCAAGGGTATACAAGATTATTTATAATATAAAAATTAAATCAAATAATTGATAAATGAATAATGTATTAATTATTATCCCAGTTTACATGGTACATGATGCTTTAGAGCATATATCACATCAATCTCCAACTTTCATTAGAGAAAATGAGATATGTCACGTAATTCTAGATCCTATAGGGGACCTTTAAAAATTTTAACCATCAAAGTCTTTGTAAACGGATCAGCCAAATTCTCCGCAAATGCTATCTACATGAGGATTACGTCTCCCATTTCAACTATGTCTCTGATGATATTATATTTCTTCTCTATATGCTTCCCTCTATTGTAACTTCTTGGTTTTTTGGAGTTTTCCACTGCACCACTATTATCGCAACATAGTGTAAGTGGTTTATTTATATCTGGAACTACTTCTAGATCTCAGAAAAATTTACGGAGTGAGACAACTGCTTTAGCTACTTCTCAATGATTATATATTCAGCTTCATGGTGGAGTCATCAATGTATGATTGCTTTATGCTCCTCTATATGATAGCTCTACCACCTACCGTGAATACTGATCTAAAAGTTGATTTCCTAGAATCCACATTCATCTGAAAATTAGAATCAGTATATTCTCTAAGGATTGTATCCTCACTATAATATACAAGCATATAGTTTCTTTTTCTTTTAAGATACTTGAAAATATGTTTTACTGCCACCCAATGTTCAAATCATGGGTTGGAACAAAATAGATTTTTGGTCTCGGGCATAACATACATGAGGCTACCAACTACAGAGGCATATAAAATACGTCTCATTTCCTTAATCGCTTGAGGTGTCTTAGGAGATAAGTCATTTCACAAATGAATTCCATTCGGAAAAAATAATTTACCTTTCTTAGAATTCTAAATTATGAATCATACAAGGAACTAGTCAATGTATGATTCCTGAGATATAGATAATAGTCATCTCTTATGATACCGAATAATCTGGATCTCAATGACATAATTTATCTATGCCATATGTTTCATTTGGAATTGGTTAGCTAGTTAGTATTTTACGCCCAATAATACTTTTACATTATTCCCAATGATTAAAATATCATCTACATATAAAACGAAAAATTGATATTTTTTATCAATGACATGCTTGCAAATACAAAGCTTATCAATGTTTTGCTGAAACTCATAAGACTTGATCTCGTATCAAATCTTATGTTCTAAGATCGAGATGTTTGCTTGAGCACATAAACGGGCCCTTGCAGCTTGTAAATTTTTGTTTTTAACCTTGGGCAACAAATCAATCTGGTTTGCACCATGTACATACTCTAATCAAGACTACTATTCAAGAATGATGTCTTGACATCCATTTTTCATATTTCATAGTCATAATATACAACAATAGATAAAAGAACACAAATAGATTTCAGCATAGCCATTGGCGAGAAAGTCTCATCATAGTCAACCCATTCTTTCTGGGTATAATCATTGGCCACTGGCCTAACTTTGAAGGTCTGAACCTTCCCATATACTTCTATCTTCCTTTTATAGATTCACTTGCAACCTATAGGTTTTACCTCATCATGTTGATCTGCAAGTTCCCAGACTGAATTTGAGTACATTGACTCCATCTCGGGATTCATGGTTTTGAGCCATTTCTCTTTATCAAAATCATCTGTTGCATTATGATAGGTCAATGGATCATCTATGCTATCACTAAAGGTGACAACTTATGCCTCTCTAATTCCTAGGTAGCGATCAGGTAGTCGTACGACTCTCCCACCATGTCTAGTGGTAGATCATGACAGCTTGCATGTATCTAACATTGAGATATCGAATGTGTTACGTTATTATCAATGACTATTGTTGACAGTGTGTTGGTCGAACCAGTAAGTAATTCCTCGAGCACCTCTCTCGAGGTTTGAATTCTTTCATATACTCATCTTCAAGAATCTTGGTATTTGTCAATACAAATATTTTGTTATCTTCAGTGCTATAAATGAATCTAACCCTCGTCTCTTTAAGATAGCCTACAAATAAGCATACCTATAAATATGGTTCCAACCTTGTAGCCTTGTTCTTTAGCACATGTGTTGGACACCCCATATGTAGAAGTTTCGCAAACTAGCTTTGCAAAGGAACAGACTTCGATGAAACTACATTGAGGATATACATTTCTGTCTGTAATATATATCTCTAGAAAGAACTAAGTAATGAACAATAACTAAATATTGATCTCATCATGTCCAATAGGGTTCGATTTCTCCTTTTTACAACACCATTTTACTGTGGTGTTCTAGGCGTTGTGAGTTGGGATATTACCCATGTTTTACTAAGAATTCATCGAATTCATTATTGAGGTATTCACCTCCAAGATCTGATAATAGAGTTTTAATGATTTTACCTAACTGGTTCTCAACCTCAGCATATATTCTTTGAACTTTTCGAATGTATTTGATTTGTGTTGTATTAAGTAAACGTAGCCATATCTTTAATAATTGTCAGTTAATATGAGGAAGTATTCTTAACTACATTTTGCTCTTACACTCATTGGACTGTAGACATCTGGATGTACGAGTCTAAGTGGTTCATTGGCTCTTAGACTTTTTCCAATAAAAGGTCTCTTGGTCATTTTGCCTTCTAGACAAGATTCATAAACTACTATGTTAGGATGTATCCCCTAGAGCATCATATAATATGTAAAAATAATTTATTTTAATACATAAACTATGATTTTTTTTCATTTTATCAAAGTGTTGATTTTTAACTCGCTTATTAATAAATTATCACGAATGCCCTTGGTTATTAATGTGCTTTCAGACTTAGTGTATAAGTGTTATACACAATAAGATTTAAGTATGAAATTAGTAATCTGAAATAGTCCGTAGAGAGCAAACAAAGACGAGCATTTTGTTTGTGGTTTATCTACATTTGCGGTCCATTCTATATTGTATGACGATTTTGATCCGGGATCAATTATATGGTTACATTGGAATGAAGGTACCTTATATGATGAGATCATATAGGACTAGGCCAAGACATAAATTAATTTATTTTAATATCTGTTAAACAAAGAAATTTATATCACTATAATAGATGATCATATATGGGTTGGTCTGAATCATGAGTCTTCTACGAACTCTTATATGGCAAGCTATGTCATTTGATTTACAATGGTGAGGTTGGTGTCACAATCCTGACCAATAACTACGTACTTTGGGGGCATGGTTTGTTGTGTGGCTTAGAACGTTTTACATAGATATGGACTCTACTCATTCTTGTAGGAAGTACAAGAGTATTGTTCTTAAGGGTTGATTCGGTACTTGAACAATTAGAGTACTCAAATCTTTCTATTACGAATAGAAAGATAAAATCATAATAGTTATGAATAAATTATTCATTAGAGAATTAATGTTACTTATGGTATAAAAATAACTGGAGGGGTATAACGAAAATAATGACCCAGCTCCAATTATGAGTGATTATATCGGCAGACGCCAACGTTGCTCGATATAAATATATCTACCGTAAAGAGAGTTCAGCTTCAGGTTTTTAGTGTAATAACCTCAAGTTAATAATAAATAATATTTTACTAAAAAATTTTAATCAATAACCCGACATTATTGGAGCTCAAAGATGTAGGTCCATTTGATCTTCATGCTAGCTCTATACGTTATAAAGAGCCATATAATAATTATACAGTCCAATTATAATCTCGGAAACATAACTATAAGTTATGACAAAATTTTTAATGTCATTAATAATTTATTAAATCACAGTCGCGAAGCTATACAATAAATAATTTAATATAAAATTACAAATGCACTCGATTATGAGATAATCGAATATTTATTTTAAAGAGTTTAAATTAAATTAAATTAATTTATTTAATCTTTGATTAAATATTTTTGGAATTTGATTCCAAAATAAATACTTGATACCTGATATTTGATATTAAGTATTTAATTAATTAAAGAAAATGTAAAAATGCAAAAAATATATATATATATATATATATGGAGGCATTCAAGCGACTTTTGACTAGAAGGAGTTATTTTTGAGTAATTTGATTACAACTAAAACAACTCAAACCCTAAGTATAAAAGGGAAGTTGTTATATTTTATTTGAAAAAAATATTTAATGAGATTAAAACAAAACCCTTGCCTCCAGATTCTCTACAGAGAAAAGAAAATTATGTGATTTAATTCTCTAAAGAATTTAAAGAAAGACAATTATGAGATTCGAGAGCCCACATTAATGTGCAACAGATCAAATTTTCAGTAAAACAAATTGGACTTTGTTGGACGTGCATGCATGTGGCGTTGAAGAAGCTTTGATCATCATCAAATAAATAAAGCAAGCAACGAAATTGAAGAAGACCAATGCACGTGCCTTCAAAGTTAACAATTCCATGCACAATTTGCAGGCAGTGCACGCAAATTAGGTTTGATTCTGGACTGTTACGGATCTGATAAATTTGGGATCATAGAGGATTTCTTTGGGGACTGATTTAGGGTTGATTTGGTTGCATAATATCAGACCAAAAAATCTCTGAAGTTTGCACAAAATGTAGTGAAAAATTTGCACTGTGGTGCGCGCACAGAGCTGCAGTTCCGGGTTGATTTCAGGGTTATTTCGGTTCTGTAAAATTTGTTCAGCGGTGCCAAAATTGTAAGAAAATAAAAATAATAATTTATTTGTTGAGAAAATGGTTCATAAAGTGAGAGAAATAGAAGAACAATAAAAAGAAAATTGAGAGAGACCTTTTCAGATTTTATGAAAAAGATTATTACAATTTACAAATGAGAATGAGAGTTTTATATAGTAAAATCTCCGATCTAAATTAGCCAATAGAAGTCTTGATCTAAATGAGTCAATCTCACTTTGATATGTGTCTATTTTGTTAGTGTCCTAGACATGCCCAAGGTCTCTAAACATGATATGTGTGTGAATAAATCAAATGGAGTTGCGGAAATACTCACTTTGATCGGATGAGAAAAATTCAAAACTTTCTTTGAAGATGAAGCTCCAAGCCTTGCATTTGAGTTCCAAACTCTTGGGTGAATTTCCCTATCACCTTTCTTTGACTTCTTTAAGTGTTAGCTTGAACAAAAATTGAAGGAAAATTTTCTCCTCCAAGAAGACAACTTTCGGCCAAGAGAGGATGTGAGGGAGAGAGTGAATAATTTGTCCAACTAGTTACCAAACTTGTAAAAATGTGTTTACTTTTTGACTTCCAAAGTGCAATAAATATTGCCAACCACTTCTATCATCTTTTGACAAGTTGATGTAAGTTAGAGTGGGTCCCACCACTTTAAATTCCAAATTTAAGTCGGTTTGTACAACACACTTTGAGCCCGGTTCGTTTAATCCGACTAAACGAATTTTCCGTCGCTAAATAATTAAATCCAATTTAATTAAATAATAATACATCGCAAAATTATTACGAAAGTAGCTTACGAATTAATTCCAAATTAATTCGTTCGCTTGAATTAAAATCCAATTTTAATTCCGTATTGAAATCCAATTTCAATTAATATATCTAATATATTATTTTAGCCCAAATTAAATAAATTAAATAGTAAAATCCAATTTAACTATTAAATTTACTTTGCCGATTAATTCCAAATTAATCGCGTTTTCTCTTCTACACGAATTAATCCCAGATTAATTCTTGACGCAATTCATCCCAGATTAATTATGTTCGAGTCAAATGTCATCGGTGAATCTTTGGGAAGCGACCCAAGAGATTCCTGGATATATTGGCAGTACATACGGTTGTCGGATTATCCGACACGTGCGTACCCCGTACCACGTTCTCACCGATTTACAAGACATGTTTGGCTTCTAGCAAAGCACCGTGCCTACCCAATTCTCCAGAAATATATTCAACATGGAATATATATAATCTGTATCAGGCGTAGTATACAATGTATTGCGTATTACGATCCAGTATCGGATGTCACATGTTAGGCACAGGGCTGAAATTGTGTTTGCCCCGTACGAAGCATATATCAGATCACTAGCAACTAGTCTCTATAATCGGATAATCATGACCTAGTCATATTATCCTGATAGCTGCAGCATTTAAGAGTACTAGTTATGTATCCCTGCGTGATCATCATCTCCATATGACTAAAGTGATACTTCCATCTTGACATCACACCCAATACACTACGATTCTCAGTATACCTAGAAGAGGCATACACATAACATGTTAAAGCTCTGGACGACCAAAGCCAAAGTATACTGATTGTCGCAAGTATTAGCGATGCAAGTCTCAGGTTAAGACCACATACACCTACCCTGATTCGGATTCCCATAGACACATAGTCATACTACCAATAGGACTCCGATGGGTCTATCCAGGGCGAAGCTGTTCCTGGTCCAACGACTAACAGAACCTCCTATCACACTTGCATAAGTATCCAATACTTAAATAATATTAGAACTATGCCGTTAAGCTTCCATAACGTGCACAAGTGTAATACTAGCCTATTCCGCATTATCGATGTCAAGTCTCGATAATACTATGACTAGGGATATTTAATGATTAAACCTTTCGTGGATTAATAATGTCTCATATCTTATTTATCCGGTACTAATCATATGGACTTTTATCATTTATATATCCAAGTAATCCAATTACAAAATGATAAAAGAGCAATTTCATTTGTCACATAGTTAATTTATACAAAGAACACCATGTCTTTTACAAATAGTGATGTTATGGGTCATAATTATCCAACAATCTCCCACTTGGCCTATAGCCAATCACTCAAGTGTCCAACACCTGAATATGTACGGGTCGCTCAAACTTTTGCTGAGATATAGCTTTCGTCAGCGGATCTGCAAGGTTATCATCTGAAACAATTTTTCGATCTTCACATCGCCACGATGTGTGATCTCTCGAATCAGATGAAACCATCGAAGTACATACTTGGATCATTGATAAGACCGTAATTCCTTAGCCTGTGTTGTAGCCCAGCTCAGCTGCTAACAGAACTACTCCTAATCCAATTAGGAATTTTATAGATCCAAAATGCTTCTTTTGCTGCCTCAGCCGCAGTAATGTATTCCGCTTTTGTTGTTGAATCAGCAACAATATCTTGCTTGGGAGATTTCCAGCTCACTATTCCGTTGTTCAAATAAATTATGTACCCTTATTGCGACTTATAGTCGTCTTTATCGATTTGGAAACTTGCATCGGTGAATCCAGTCACCTCAAGTTCTCATTCCCCATATACTAAGAAGGCATCTTTAATTCCTCTAAGATACTTAAGGATGTTCTTAACATCAGTCCAGTAACCATCACATGGATCGGCCTGATTATGACTACATATGCTTAAAGCGTATGAGACACCAGGCCGCGTACATATTATGGCATACATGATCGATCTGAATGCTTAAGCGAACAGGATCTGATTCATTGCATCTCTCTCATATTTAGTTTCAGGACACATGTCCTTAGATAGAGAGACGCCATGTTATACTGGAAGCAGTCCCTTCTAGGACTGATCCATGTTGAATCTCTTCAACACTGTCAATGTACGAGTTCTCGGAGAGTGCCAACAACTTTTAGATATATCTCAGTAGATTCTTATTCCTAGAATAAAGGTTGCCTCTCCCAAGAATTTCATGGAGAATTTTAATGAAAGCCAAGCTTTCACCGATTTTGGTATGGGAATGTCATTGCGAAGAAGCAATACATCATCAACGTATAGGACAATCAATGTCAGTGCGCTCCCACTAACCTTCTTATATACACAAGAATCATCTTCGTTTTGAATGAAACCATATTGTAATATGATCTCATCAAAACGTTGGTTCCAAGAACGCAATGCTTGCTTCAATCCATAAATGGATCGATTTAACTTGCAAACCTTGTTTGCATGTTTTGGCACGACAAAACAGTCAGGGTGTTGTATATGAACATCCTCCAAAAGGTTTCCATTAAGAAAAGCGGTTTTGACGTCCACCTGCCATATTTCATGGTTGAAATATGCAGCAATAGCAAGCATTATCCGAATGGATTTAATCATGGTAACGGGTAAAAGGTTTCGTCTTAATCAACACCATGTTGATGACGTTACCCTTTCGCTACAAGCCTAGGTTTGTACGTTTATTTGTCGCCATCCATGTCTGTCTTCACCATGAAGACTCATTTGCTACCAATAGGCACAATGCCTTTTGGTACATCAACCAGTGTCCAAACTTGGCTGTATACATGGAATCCATTTCGGACTTCATGGCATCTTGCCATAAAGCGGAGTCGATACCTTGTATTGGTTCCTCATACGTAGCCGGTTTATTATCCTCAATAAGAGTAATGTCTACGTGAGGTGAGATAAGAAACCCATACCTCTCAGGTTGTTTTCTGACTCTCTCCGACCTGCGCGGTTCTTGTGCATTAGAAGATTGTGGTACAGTGTCATCCCTGATGAATTGTTCGTGTTCCGTGAGGGGATCGGTTCTAGGAACAGTATCACTCCGATTTTCATCGAGTTCTACTTTCCTCTCACTTACAACTGCATTTAGGAATTCCTCTAAGGAAAACCGCATGGAGAGCAATAAATATTTTGTTCTCTTATGGGTTGTGGAAATAATATCCTTTGGTTTCCCTAGGATAACCAATTACAAATAGGCACTTATCCGATTTGGGTTCTAGTTTGGTACCATCCAAACGTTTAACATATGCCCAGTATCCCCAAATCTTCAGGAATGAGAAACCCAGTTTCTTTCCTGTCAATATTTCATATGGAGTCTGTCCAACAGACTTTGATGAAACCTTATTCAAAATAAGTATTGCACTGTTCAATGCGTATCCCTAGAAGGAAATTGGTAGCTCAGTGCGACTCATCATTAACCTTACCATGTCCAACAAAGTTCGGTTTCTCCGTTCGGACATACCATTCAATGCGGTGTTCCGGGAGGAGTCTACTGTGAAAGAATATCATACTCTTTCAAGTAATCGAGAAACTCATTGCTAAATTATTTTCCACCACTGTCTAACCATAATGTTTTAATACTTTTTCCAGTCTTTTTTTCTACTTCGTGTCGATACTCTTTGAATTTCTCAAAAGTTTCCGACTTGTGTGTCTTAAGATACACATAACCATAACGCGATGCAACATCCGTAAAGGTTACGAAGTATTCATAGCCACCTCTAGCCTGGCTAGACATGGGCCCACATACGTCACCATGAACGAGGGCTAACATTTCGGTGGCACATACACCTTTACCGCTAAAAGACGTTTTAGGTACTTTACCTAATAAACAAGATTCACAGACATCATATGAATTATGATCAAATTCGTCCACCTATCCACTCTTCGAAAGTGTGGATATACGAGTCTTGTTAATGTTGGTGGACAATTATGACCTATAACATCACTATTTGTACATAACATGGTGTTGTTGTACAAATAAACTATGTGACAAATGAAATTGCTCTTTTATCATTTGTAATTAGATTACCAATATATAGAAATGATAAAAGTCCATATGATTAGTACCAGATTAATAAGATATGAGACAAAATTAATCCACTAAGGTTTAATCATTAAATATCCCTAGTAGTAGTATTATCGAGACTGGACATCAATAATGCAGAATAAACTAATATTGCACTTGTGCACGTTGTGAGAGCATAACGACATAGTTATTATATATTTAAGTATTTGATACTTATGCAAGTGTGATTGGAGGTTGTGTTTACTGATGGTACCGAAACAGTTTCGCTCTGGATAGACCCCTCGAAAACCCATTGGTAGTATGACTATGTGTCTATGGGAATCCGAATCAGGGTAGGTGTATTTGGTCTTAACCTGAGACTTGCATCGCTAATACTTGCGACAATCAGTATATTTTGGTTTTGGTCGTCCGGGGCTTTAACAGGTTATGTGTACGCCTCTTCCGGGTATACTGAGAATCGTAGTGTATTGGGTGTGATATCAAGATGGAAGTATCACTCCAGTCATATGGAGATGATGATCACGTAGGATACGGAACTATAACTCTTTAGTACTGCAGTCATCGAGATAATATAACTAGGTCATGATTATCCGATCATAGAGACTAGTTACCAAAGATCTGATATATGCTTTGTACGGGGCAGACACAATTCCAGCCCTAGGCCTAGCATGTGATATCGATACTGGATCGTAATACGCAATATTATGTATACTACGTCTGACACAGATTACATATTCATTAAAAGAATATTTCTGGAAAATTGGGTAGGCACGGTGCTTTGCTAGAAGCCAACCATGTCTCGTAAATCGGTAAGAACGTGGTACCGGGTACGCACATGTTCGGATAATTCGATGACCGGATTTACTACCAACATATCCAGGGATCTCATGGGTCGCTTCCCGAAGATTCATCGATGACGTATGATTCGAACATAATTAATCTGGGATTAATTAAAAGAGAGAGAAAATCAATCTAGGATTAATTACGGTGAGATTTTATCTCGGATAAAATTCAATAAAAGAGAGAGAACGATTAATTCGGAATTAATCGATTAAATAATATATTCGATATATTATATGAAATTAGATTTCATAACGGAATTAAAATTGGATTTTAATTCGGGCGAACTAATTAATTTAGAATTAATTCGCGAGCGACTTTAATAGTAATTTTGCTAGGCATAATTGTTTAATTAAATTTGATTTAATTAAGTCGCAACGGAAAATTTGTTAATTCGGAATTAACGAACCCAATTCCGGAATGTGTTTACGGGCCCACTCGGATTTTAAATTCAAGTGGGGCCCACACAAGTCACATCACTTGTCACTTTACTCACCTTTTGGTGATGGAATTTGGTGAGTTGGTGGTGGCTTACTAAACACTCAACTTGATTGACTTGAGTGACTTTTTTACCAAATATGATTTTGGTATATGACATTTTGATTTTTGGAAAATCAAATACAACTTTTTCACTCAAGTCACTCACTCTCTCCTCTCTTCTCATTCACGCCATTTGCTCTCTCCCTCTCAAAATCTTGGCTTGGCCGAGAGTCACAAGGAAGAAGAAGGGGAATTTTGTTGCAAATTTCTCCATTGCTAGCACACAAAGGATCATACAAAGGTGATAGGGAAACTACTCCAATGAGTTTGGAATTCAAGATTCAAAGCTTGGAGCTCATCATTCATGCGAAAGAGGGCTTGGAGCACTGTTGGACAATTATGTCAAATAGCATCACTATTTGTACAGATCATGGTGTTGTTGTATAAATTAACTATGTGACAAAGGAGATTGCTCTCTTATCATTTGTGATTAGATCACCTAGATGTATAAATTATAGAAGGTCCTTATGATTTATTCCTGGATTGAGAATGATATGAGACAGTATCAATCCACGAAGGATAAATCATTAAATATCCCTAGTCAGAGTATTATCGAGATTGGACATCGATAAATACGTAAAAGACTATTATTACACTTGTGCGCGTTATGAGGGTACAACGACATAGTTCTCATATATTTGGGTATAAGATGCTCATGCAAGTGTAATAGGAGGTTGTGTTTTACCGATGGTACGGGAAACAGCTTCGCTCTGGATAGACCCCATCGGAATTCCATTGGTAGTATGACTATGTGTCTATGGAAGTCCGAAATCAGGGTAGGTGTATTTGGTCTTAACCTGAGACTTGCACCGCTAATACTTGCGACAATCAATATAATTTGGTTTTGGTCGTCCAGGGCTTTAACAGGTTCTGTGTAGGCCTCTGCTGGGTATATTGAGAATCGTAGTATGTTGGGTGTGATGTCAAGACGGAAGTATCACTCCAGTTATATGGAGATGATGATCGCGTAGGGATACAGAACTGGTTCTCTAAAGGGTTGCAACCATCAGGATAATATGACTTGGTCATGATTATCCGATAATAAAGAGACTAGTTGCTAGTAATCCGATATATGCTTTGTATGGGGCAGACACTGTACCAGCCCCAGGCCTTGCATGTGATCATCCGATACTGGATCGAAATACGCAATACTACGTATACTACGCCTGATACAGATCTTATATTCCTGTAAGGGTATTTCTGGAGAATTGGGTAGGCATGGCGCTTTGCTAGAAGCCAACCTTGTCTTGTAAATCGATACAAACGTAATACTAGGTACTTACGTGTTCGGATAGTCCGATGACCGAATTTACTGCCAACATATCCGGGGATCTCATGGGTCGCTTCCCGAAGATTCACCGATGATGTATGACTCGCACTTTATTAATCTGGGATTAATTAGATGAGAGAGAAAATTAATCTGGGTTTATTTACGGAGATATTTTATCTGGGATAAAATATCGTTTAAAGAGAGATAACGATTAATTTGGAATTAATCGATTAATTAATATATTCGATATATTAAACGAAATTGGATTTCGACGCAGAATTAAAATTAGATTTTAATTCGGGCGAACGAGTTAATTTAGAATTAATTCGTTAGCGACATGAATAGTGATTTTGCTAGGCATAATCATTTAATTGCGTCGCAACGGAAAATTCGTTAATTTGGAATTAGCGAACCCGAGCCCGGGATTATTTGCGAGCGCATTCGTATTTCAAATTTGAGTGCGGCACACAAGTCAAATCAAGCGTCAAATCATTAATCACATCCAGTGTCCAATCACATGTCACTTTGAGTGATGTGACAATTTGATTGATTGATGTGATTGATTGATTGATTGATGGTGGTGGTTGAAAGCTTTAATTGGTTTGACTTTTTAAATCCAAAATTTGGTATATGATTTTGGAAAATCAATTACCAAAATTCAACAACACATTTTATCTCTCTCTCCTCTCTTTTCTCTTCATCTCTCTCGCCCAAGAAGGGCTTTCTTCTTTCTTTTTTCTGGTTTGAAAAACCGAGAGCCAAGGAGGAAAAGGGAAGCAAAGTGTGGTGATTTTGTGGGAAAATCATCAAGAGCTAGCACTCTGAGAGACATGCGAAGGTGATAGGGAAGTCCACCCATGAGCTTGGGATCATTTCGTAAAGCTTGGAGCTTGACGGAGGACCTCACATGGCCGATTCATGGAGGAAACCAGCAACTCACTGCCGTGACATGTGGGAGGCAGAAAACTGATTTTTTGTTGTCCACCGCATCGTTCAACCGATCTATGTAAGTATTCCGCAACTTCCTCGATTGTATTCGCACTTATTTCATTGCTTTTTAATCGATCCTCGGGGCCGTAGAAACTCCAACAAACAACACAAAGGTTCGAAAATTTTGTTATCTCCTACATCCTCTTACCTGATCAAAGTAAGTACTTTCCGCTATCTTACTTTGTTTATTCACACATCTTATATGCTTAATTGATCCTAGGTTGTTCTTAGAGAACCCAACAAATATGTCCCAGACGACAATGCCACAAATAAGTCTCATCTGATTTACTCAGTTTTAGCTTTTGTTTGTCATGTTATATGTTTGAGATTCGTTTATATTCAAAATATAAAGACCATTATTAACATCTACTGTATATATCAAAATGTCATCTTTATATACAAAACACCTAGTGTTCCTGAATACAAAGGTATTCCCGCAATGGATTAAACAAAATGTAGAGATGATGTTCCTAGTCAAACTAGGTACGAAATAACAGTCACCTAATGTAATTACATGCCCCAAGGGCAGATACAAAACATAGGTCCCAACGGCCAAAACAGAAACTTTCGTCCCATTTCTGACTCATAGGTCGATCTCATCTGAAGCCAGTATCCTGCTAATCAGCAGATCCTGCACATCAGTACATATGTGAGTACCACATCCAGAATCAAAAATCCAATTTTTAAAACCAGTAGTGGACATGTTTATAACAAACATACCTAAAGCCGGAGCCTTGCCCGTCTTGACTTCCTTCAACTCTGCCATGTACTCACGGCAGTCACGCTTCCAGTGACCCCGTTTGCCATAATGTAGGCAGATGTCTTGGGATATGTCTTTAGTCTTCCTAGAAGACAGTGATGATTTAGCCTTGCTCTTCTTCTTCCTTTTCTTCACACCCCCAGAAGCCTTCAGCCAAGCCTTGGCCATCTGAGATGTCGAAGTAAGGTGCGCCTCGCGCTTCTTGCCCTTTAGAAACTCTGGCTGTACTTCTTTTAGCATCGTCATTAACTCTCCAAGAGTCTTTTCTTGGTTCATCATATTATAGTTCATGACGAACCCGCCCCAAAATTCCGGCAGAGACTGTAAGATCAATTCTATGGAAGTCTCGACCTTGAAGGTTATGCCCAGCTGACCTAGCTATTCGATGTCAGCAATCATCTGCGACACATAGTGCTCGACAGATGTACCCTCTGACATACGCGAGCGAAAGAGCTTCTTTCACAACTCATGCTTCTGAGATCTAAGATTAGACCTGTGAAGATCCTTCAATTTCAACATCATACTATAAGGATCCAATCCTTTGTTCTGACGACGAAATTGAGGAGTCATTGCGGCATACATTACAGATTGAACGCTAAAGTTATCATCACGATGAGTCTTCCAAAACTAATGCTCTACTGTTTGCTCAACTCTAGGCTCATGTCTGAGAGGTTTCTCTATGACATAGGGTAACTTCTCGGCTCCCAGGACTATCTTGAGATTCATCTCCCAATCTGGAAAATTGAAGCCGTTAAAGACATTATCGCCTATGACGATGTCCCTAACGCTAATCTTTCCAGCCATCTCGATTGCAATAGTCCAACTATTCAATCAACGATATCGGGTACACTCGAAATGTAATGGTTATTATAGTCCAATATATAACCAACTACAAGTGGAGTAGTGTCTTGTACAGTCTAACTGTTCAAAGAAAGCAATAATCAATATTAGTCCAACTAATATATTTATAACAACGATAAATAAAATAAAATAACGTGTGTAAGCAAGTATTAAACGAAATTGCAAATTTAATACTGGCCTCCCACTATTTTTCGGTGAGCCTCTAACCCTATGTGGAGTACTCAGGAAACCCCGTTTCCTAGTGGGCTAATATCCCGTTAAATAACAACAACCTTGACTTTGGCCAATGATAAGTGCGGTTTATACCCACTTATTCCGACATCCTTAGCCTATTATTTTGTTATGGATCGAGTCATTTAATGCCATTTATAGTTCATTTTATATCTTGTTTTTAGGAAGCATTAGAACATGGAGAATGGAGCAAATACGCATGTTTCGGGACCTATTGGAAGCATCAGACTCAAGAACAGGAAAAACCACAGCATCAGCTGCGTACTGAATTTAAAAAGGCTATAACTTTTGATCTAGAAAGAGTTATAAGACCCATAATATATCAATTTGCATATACTCCAAGCGATCTATGCGTTCCATACAAAATCCAAGGAGGATGATTGAAGAGAAACAAGAGGAGACGAAGGAGGTGACGTCCGAAGAGGAAGAGATTCAATTCGGGTTTTATCTTCTTGTTTCTTTCTTAGAACTCTAATGATTTCTATTAGATTCATGACTTGTTTATCATTGTTTTATCTATTGTCATGAAATACTCCTTAATTATAGAGGATGATGATGTAATTGATGCTTGAACCTATGTATTGTTTTTCTATTTTGATTATTATAAAGTTTGATTTAAGTTTATTTATATTCTTTTGAGTTTAATGCTTCTTGGTTGCTAGCCACAATTAAGATGATGCATGTTTAGAATCTATCACTCGAGAGAGAGGATTTTGAATAGATCTAAAGAATATAACTTAGGAGTTTTATAGAGTTCGAGAGAATATATAAGTTCCTTTGAAGTCGTTAATATAGAGTCACAAAGCGTAATGAGCTGTTAACTACTGGATTTTTATAGAGATATCGAAGTCTGTAGTTGATGATATTTCACACTGATGCTCGAGAGAGGGAGTGGATAATTTCGGAGTCTTGACTTATAAATAATTTAACTGAACAAAGATTAATTGGCATGACAAATACATAGGCGACAGCTAGGTGAAAGCAGGATCTAGAATCTCTATCGTATTAGTTCCTCCTATCTAATTAATTCATATTTTATTTATTTAATTAAATCTTTGTTAATTATCATCTACATAAAGTTAGGATGATCAATTGTAGTATTTAGTGTGAGTTAACACAATCTCTGTGGGTTCGACACTCTTTCACTCATTTTCGACACTCTTTCACTCATTTATACTAAAACTTGACACCGTACACTTGCGGTATGATATAAAATATCACAACAAGTTTTTGGCGCTGTTTCCGGGGATTGTTTGTTTAATTCACATTAATACTATTACCAAGTAATCTTAGCTTTAATTTAGATTTTATTTATTTTATTTATTTTTTTATTTTTTTATTTTATATATATATATTTTTTTTTTCTTTCGTACGAGGAGAGTTGGAAAAGAAGCAATGGCAGATCCTATTGGTGCACTGATAGCTCAAGTATCGTCCCTCACGACTCATCTAGAAGTATTGACAAATCAAATGAGCCAACATTTTATTGGAGCTGTTTATGC